>OMKK01029665.1:0-13084 GCA_900302305.1 Polymixia japonica | reverse complement strand
CTCACTACCCTGTCTTGCCTTGTCTATATACCCTCCTTCCCATGCCCCACTGTGTGATCCCTGATGCCCAACATTATCACTGGCCTTTGTAGATACAAGCAGTGTCCCTCTCATAGAGTATACTACTACTACTACTTCACACACATACAAACATGCTGCACACACCTCCCTATGTATACAAGACACACATTTTCTATAAAAGTATGAGTCAACTAGCCCAAAGAACACCTTGATGAAACATTGTGGTATTTAGTGCTATGATGCTTATTAATTGCCAGTGTTTCCGATGTCCTCTTTTGTAGCAGTGGTGGTTTGGGGTAGTTTTGTTTACGGTTACCTGTCTATCCCCGTTTTGCGCCCACTTTTTGGTTCCAACAATGCTTTTACATGGATACTTTATAATGATAAAAGTGGTAAATCTGAGCATTAGCCCTATACTTGTTTGTGTTTATGAGTAATGTTGACAAACTACCAGCCTTCTTTTTAATCAGTTTCTCGAGCAGTGGTGGTTATTTACTTTGGTGGCCCACCACTGCTGCATGAACATAAAGGAAACACTGCCCCCCTCCCCATCCGTCTTGTAGCTTAAAAAGATGTTGCACACTGAAGACACTGTTTCCATGGCATCACGTTGCCTCATCCACACTTAAATAAACTCCCACGACACTTCAGGGGGGAGTCGGGACTTAGCAGTTCTCCCCCTAAACTCCCACAGTGAAGGATCAGAATGTGTAATTTTTATAGGTGTGAAAGTGCATGTGTGGATCATGTAAATTTACTGCCTGCTGATTCCTGCATTAATTGGCTCAGAAGTGAAAATAAGTCCACCAGACAGGTGTGTTCAACAGGTGTTTTTGCACTTTGCTATCATCCAGGCTGAACTGACGACCAGTTAAATATCTTGTTTTGGATCCACAATTCAAGCTCACAGCAGAGGATATTGTGTGAATTCAGACTCTGCTCTGTGATGTAAATACTGTCCCATACCAACTCCTGTCATTTGCTGTTTCTCTGTAGGGGGAGTCAAGTTTTGTCTTGTAATGTATTATTCTTTGTCATTAGCACAAAATTTGACATGGATATAAAACAAATCAAGACAGCGTGACATTCTACCTGAAAAAGTCAAGGAGGGGGCAGATTTTTCTCAAGTATAAATATCACTCAAAACTGAGTACTTTTAGCTAGTACTTTTCTTTTTACTGTCAACTATTGCAAGACTTTGTATATTTGCAAACCTCTCAATCATTTTGTGGGGAAGGCGAAAGCTGTGTTGTCAATCTCCATATCTGTCTGCCAATTGCTGGTGTTGGCAACCAATTTATTAAGTGCTTGACATTTCTTTTAACCGATCAGATCTTTAACTGTCTGTTCGTATATTATGTTTAGAATATGAATTGCATCATAGAGGACATGATAGGATAACTTTGAAAAAAAGATTTAAAAAAATGTGGGGCGGGAAGTGTTGGCATTCATCATTATATTATAAATATGATAAATGCATAGCATCTACATTGTTTAAAAATGTCTTTGCGTTTCAAGTAATAAGGGTAATAAAAAATTCTTGAATTAAGTGTATTGTGCATTCATTTGTTGGTGATGCCTTTATTTCGACAGTAAACAGAAGCTTTTGTTACATCTATAGAGCGTGGTATTTTGTAATTATTGACAACATACAACCAGAATTCTTTGTCTCATGCCTTCTCAACCTCATATTGTCAGCAGTAAAAGAACACAAAAAAGGCCTAGATACTCTACAATGCAGAGTTCAGTCCCAGGCTGTATCTTCAGTTGAGTCTGGGTTTCTTATTGGCTCCTTTAAGCCATTGTTCAAGAGGCCCTGAAGACTTGGGCTGTTTCTCTGACTTGCTTTGTTGCTCTCCTTTGGTCTCGCATATGTCTGTGTCCTTTCTCTTTGTAGGTGTGCTGCTCTTCAACCAACTCATCATCATTTTACTGCTGGCTGTGGGCTTGGGTTCCTAGGTTCAAAGGTCAGATCTGTCAGCCAAAACCTTTCCACAGGACAGATGGAAATAGCATTGTTCAGCTTGATTTACCAACCAAAGTAAATAAAGGACAAGTACACGCAATACCTTTTTGCTTTGAGGATCCACTGGCTGCAGGCACTCCGGAGAGTTGTTGCGGGAGTTGTTGACTAGTGAAGAGACGGGGTGAAAGGTCAAAATGTTTTTAGGTTGGAGCAGTTTCAGGGCATCTAAAGGCTTGACCTCGCCAAAATCAAGCCATCTTCTAATTTCTTCCTCTCCATCCAGAATTGCTGGCATCCTAGAAAATAACCACAGTCATCTGAGGTTCCATCCTAAAACATAACCACAGTCATCTGAGGCTTCATCCTAGAACATAACCACAGTCATCTGAGGCTCTATCCTAGAACATAACCACAGTCATCTGAGGCTTCATCCTAGAACATAACCACAGTCATCTGAGGCTCCATCCTAGAACATAACCACAGTCATCTGAGGCTTCGTACAAATAAAAGACAAAGTGAGTTAAAAGAGCATTTTTACCTGTCAAGCAACCTTACCTGTCATGGATACCTTGCAGGTTTGGGGAGGCATCCACAGTGATGACACTGTAGGTGTAAAGGGGATCTCCACCCCCCGGGGGTGTCCAGCAGTCAAACAGTCCAGCAATAGTCAGCAACTTCCACCCAGTCCACTTATCTCTCTCTTTGTCCTCCTAGCCAAAACACAGCATAAAGCAGAGGAGCCTGGTTAAAAGCATGCAATTTCCAATTGAAATACTTAAAATGGTGCAATGAAAAACGATGAAAACAAAGGTGATTGACTGATGAATAATACATGCTTCTTAAGAGTCTTCAGTCTTTACTAACCTTACACCCAGACATCTGCATGCAGCCTAGATGTTGAATGCAACACAAAAGAAAAAGCACCTGGTGCCCTCGAGATCCTGTGCCTTATGGCCTTGGCCCTCCTACACAGGAATTTTGTTTTTGATTAAAAGTGATAAAGGGCGATGTTGATGACATTGCCGTACCAAGCCCAGCACTGACCTCATTCAGGTCTGGGGAACCCTCCTCTGGACTGCAGGCCATCTCTGAATTCTTCTCATGGGGCGTCCCCTCGTCCTCATCCTCTGTCTTCCCCTGACTGGGACCATGAGTCTGTGAAAAGTAGATGAAGAAGGGCTGCTTGTCTTTCTCCTGCCTCCTCCACTCATAAAAGCCATCAGCAAGGATGACACAGCGCTGTCCTTTTAGCAGGGGGCCCTTTGAGGAAACACAATGTGATTAGAGACACTGACAGCATAGAGCAACAGAAATGCAATAAATAACTTTCATAATGTTCCATCTATTAAGTGTTGTGTAAAACTGTATGCACCTTGTAAGACTTTTTCTCCAACAAACTCTCACTGCGGCAATTGCTAGTACTGTACTGCATCTTCTTTGGGTCGTTCTCCCTGAACCAGGCAGGTACCAAGCCCCAACGCATGGCAGCCAGCACACATTCATCCATAGGTGCACTCTGATGAGACAAACACAAGCCCACTTTTGTTACATTAAAATACCCCCCCAGACCCTTTACTGGTGGCTCTGCAAAACACGCAAGCATGCAGCACTGTGACACATCATTTACCTTATCAAAATGTCTCTGGGACAACAGGACGGGACTTGTGGACTGGGGACTCTTGTTGTAGGAAGGCCGGTATTTGTCTGCATCTCCGTCCCTCCACCTGGGCTGTCGACGCCGCCCGCCTCGGTCTCTGTAGCGACAGGCACGGCTCACCTCGTCAGGGGCCAGGGTACATGCGGTTCTCCCACACATTGTAGAGAAATCCCTGAGAAGGGATTACCTGTCACCTGAGAAGTAGTTCAAAATAGGTATTTTAGCCCGAGTGCTGGTAGTTTTGCAGGGTGGTGGAGTTTGGTTATTATGCTAGCAAAAGTTAATTTGAGGAGACGACAGGACTCATCACAAGTATTTGTTTGAACTTCCCTCTCTGGTTAATACGAATGTTTACAAACACGTACAGTCTGTTACCTATCCAACCCGCTTTGCTGTAGGGCTACGAAATATATTGCGCCAATACCAACCCCTTCGGTGTGTGTGTGGGCAGGATTTGTCTGGACTCGCAGATTTGCACAAAAACCAAGCCAAGATGGCTCACACGCCATTCAGCCCATGGAAACCGTTGCCTGCTGAGGCGAAACGCAAAGCGGTGGAGCGTGAAGGCGGGAAATCATCTCACACATGCGTACAACTGTCTAAAATTTAAAAAATAATTTATGTTATTACCATATATAAAACAAACATATTGTTTTGGGAGAACCTCGTGAAAATGCATCGTATCGCACCATACTACGCATGCGCGAAAAGTAACATCTGTTAAACAAGTGTTTTTTCTAGGTCTCATATACCTATCACTAGCCATAGATATATACACGTGTATATATCTATGATCACTAGCTTTCGAGAAACCTAAACATTACGCTGTCTAGGTAAATCAAATAAGCCCCTCGCAGAAAAACTGATATTGGACCAAATGTGAGACACGCTCATTGACTACCAGGCAAGAAAGACGGAAGTAACCGGAAGTTGGATCTCTCGTTGCTGCTGCTGCGGTTGTTGTTGCTGTTGCTGTTGCTGCTGCTTCTTCTTCTTTGTTTTATGGCGGACGGTGAACAACTTTTTGGTGCTTTACTGCCACCAACTGTATTAACTGAGTATGAATCGATGGAATCAATTATTTAATTATATATAAAAATGAAATAATGAATAATGAAATGGTCTCTTGCTCCACCTCTATACTTTCTGATAAAGCTTACAAAGCAAAGTAATATGGTATCTGTGATATGGAATATGAAAAAAGACAGGTATTTTATTCAAGACTCCTACGTTTTGTAAGGTTCTGCTCACCAAAGAACAGCAGACGAGAATGAGTGGACAGGTATACGTTTTTCCCAGCGTTTGAATGTATGTTTGTACTTGTAGAAAGGCACAGCCTGTCCATGGGACATTTTACTATACATTTTACTGGTTTTGTGTGTCACTCAGATCATGATGTCCTTCTTCAAATTGTTGCAAAATCCGTTTCACGTGCTTATAATGTAGGCTACGATTTTAGATTGTAATAAAACATATAGCCATGCACAGTAACTGATAAAAGTAAATAAACAATTTGGCATAATATAAAATTAGGAACTCAGATCAAAAATAGGAATTTGTGTTAGCGGGCTTTGACCGCCACCTACTGGCGCATAAAAGTGAGACTTTTTATAGCAATCGCAAAAAGAGGGTGTTGGAAAATGATCATTGCAACAGAATGTATTATAGTAGACAAGATATATTGTATGAAGTCCTGTAATCCCTCGCTTGATTAGCACAAATGGTGATAATTTGGCCAAGCAGGCCAAGAGTTGGACAGAGTTGATGTCCCAATAAGTAAAACTGAGTCCAAAGCTATTATTTGGACTGCTCTTTTTAGTTTTAAGTTTAGTTTTCAGTTTTAAGAGAAAGCGGGCTACCTCATAGGATTTGGATTTCGGGATCTCTGCTTCACACTCCAGTTCAGTAGGAGGCGGTAATGCGCCTTTAACGTTGGTTGCCAACCGCCGATAAAAACCAAAGAAGAAGAAGAAACCCCCGAATCTCCCTGTGGTTAATTGCCAGCGAAAATGGCAGCATCCGTGTGTCGAGTGGGGAGCACTGTGGGTCGAGCCCTCGCCAAGACCCGCAGCGTAAGTTATCAACATTATCTAAGCCTTTGTAAAATGAAATGTCCTGGAAAACAACAAGGTTCGTGTTCAGCAAAGCGCCGCTGATCTAGCAAGATGGGTCGTTTGCTAGTTCATTAGCCGTTAGCGAGCTAAACGCTAGCTCGTTCAAAGTCAGGTGGCTAGCTAGCATAGCATAGTTAGCTAGCATAGCATAGTTAGCTAGCCGCAGTGAACACAAGGTCAACTAATAAAAAGCGTTGTATTTTGCCTCAACGACCTGATATGTGACATCTATCTTCTCTGATTGACATTAAAGTCAAATGATCGCCATTTTAATCGCCCTAAGCAATTTGGATGTCATTCACATCCACATTTGATAGTTCTCCTCATTCGCCCTTCCAGCTTTACTAAACTACCACCCTCTCCCTTCCTGGGGATTTTTCTCGCCGTTATTATCAGAGAAACGGCTCTCATGTGAGTTATTTCGCTGCTTTTAGAGGCCATTTGGTTTCATTCAACTACGAAAGAGATCAAAGCCAAATTTGGGGTTGCAATTAGGTGTAGTGACGTTGCATAGGGTGACTTTTTAGATGACGCTTAAAGTGCCACTCTGTAGACTGCCCGGCAAATGAAGGTGTCTTAATAAAGCCATGCAACTGGACATTAACTAGCACTACGCCAAATATTAGGCTTCATTAAAGAGATAATGTACACTTAAACGTGTTTTTTGAGCTGTAAACTAAATTATATGACTGTACTGTGATGAAACACACCAATGCTGGTGTTAATGTTGACATTGACACCAAATTTATAAAAATCGTCATTTCATGGGTTGAAAATGGCTCAACACACTATCTACTGTTTTAAATCAGCCTGAGCCTTCCAAGGCCAATACTGACATCGAGTCAACTGTATATAAAACAAGACTAGGTCAAAACCTAGTATATGGCTGGACTGTGTATGGTCAGTTTTAGGGGTGGGCGGATTGATACCAAAAGTATCAATACTATAGATACTACGTCACGTTTTGAAGATCGATTCTGGCGTTAATAGGATCGATACCAAAAAAGAAAATGGATCTGTCTCTTTCTTTCTCACAATTTTATTTCCTCAGCGAGTAGAGAAACTGTCTCTGCAAACTCTGTTCCGGTGTCATCTTCACAACAAGAGTGTAGATGATGTCCTGTGCACATGAACACGCTTCTTGGTACATGCACTCTTTGTTTCTCTGCTGCTGCTGTGTTCTCAACGCGTGGAGCACTGCAAGACCGCTCCTTTTTAGTATTACTTGGTATCGGATCAAAACCAAAATTTGTGGTATCACCCACCCCTAGGTGCGAAATTGTGGCCAAAAGCTTTGTTGCTAGAGGACAGATGTCTTCATAACATGATGATCACGTCCAACATATTTTGTGATTTTCTGTTTATACGTTTCCCTTGTAATATCATCTAAACTAGCACAGTACAGGCTTTCCTCCTTATTCTTTGGCTTGTTTGTTGTGAGGTGTATTTTGCATAGGAGTAAGTATCTCCGAAGAGCACATACCAGTTAAGGAAACATCTAAAGCCACTGGATCTCACTTTAAAGCCTTGTAGGGAAACATAGCAAAAGATCATGCTAAATGGTGTTGTTTGTTTGGCATAGAAAACCATATGATTCTATGATAGTTATTTTGAAATAACCTTATGTAACTCTTTGTGTTTCTGCTCCCTCTAGCCCATCGTGTTGTCTCTAAGGCGCGGCCAGGCCTCAGTCAGCTATGCCCAGAGCCTGGTGGGAGCCCCTGAAACCCGCCTCACTGCCCTGGACAATGGCTTGAGGATCGCCTCCGAGGAGACCGGGCACGCCACATGCACTGTAAGAACTTCAGCACACACTTCAAACTTGGCATTTGGGGATTCCATTTAAACAGTGTCCTCAGATAAGATTGCTCTCCAAAGGCCTGGTAAATTCTAAATGTTTTGCTATCATCCATTATAGATTCACAAGTTCACATTGACCGAACGCCGTGTGATGGATGACTGTTACAAATGACCTAATCCCATATGCCTCATACCTCCCCTGTCTCAGGTTGGACTGTGGATCAGCACTGGCAGTCGCTATGAGAGCGAGAAGAACAACGGAGCAGGCTTCTTCCTGGAGCACATGGCTTTCAAGGTACGCATCCCCTAGCAGGGTTTCCCCAGGAAAGAGGTTATAAGAGGTGCCTAGTGCCTTGATAGTGGTGGTGGGTGGGGCCCGGGAGCAGCATGCTACATTTTGTATTTGTTTCTATTTATTTGTGCTGTTATGGATATTGAAAATTACATTCACACTCACCATTTGTAACCGTTGCGCCTCTGCTATAAACATTTTGGGAGAAACCCTGCCTAGCGTCAGGCTACTTAACTTTAACACTACTAAAGAGGAATAGTTCACCAAAAATTAAAACTTTTGTCATTATCTACTCACCCTCATGTCAGTTGAAGCCCCGCCTTCTCCCAAACAAATTGAAAAAAGAAAAAAAAACAAAGTGAATGTGACAGGCTCTTTAGAGTTCCAAAAAGTGCAAAAAGAATGACCATAAAATGACCCCCAGCAGCTTGTGCAGCATAATAGTAATAATAATAGTGTTGTGAAGACAAATGATTGCACTGTGAGTCCAAAAGGCCGCATGTTTTAGAACTCTACACAGCCGGTCACTGTTCACGTAGTTTGTTTGGGAGTAGGCTGAGATGGAGCTACCCTGGATAACTCACTGTGTATTTTGTGGACTTAAAAAACGTCATCAAAGCTTCATTTGACACGAGGGTGAGTAAATGTAAAAAAGTAAATGTTCAGTTTTGGGTGAACTACTCTTTTTAAACAGGTTTAAGCAGACACTCTTCAGAATTATGGAGCCTTTAACTGAACAGTGCCCTTCTGCGACTCTCTCCCTCTACTTCTACCTCGTTGCTCCCTCTCTAGGGGACCAAGAAGCACCCCCAGACAGCCCTGGAGCAGCAGGTGGAGTCTATGGGTGCTCACCTGAGTGCCTACACCTCCCGGGAGCACACTGCATACTACATGAAGACCCTGGCCAAAGACCTGCCCAAAGGTGAGATGACCAGTTAGCCACTGGTGCCAGCATGGAAATCTGGCCAGCATCACATTCGAGTTGATGTTTTTTTGTTTTTTTTTACTGTACTTCCAACAGTCTGAAGTCTGTATTTACAGCCCAAGCATGCATGGTATTGTGTGGCTCTTGTGGGTAATTTTGCCGGTTTGTCTATTCAGGCAAATCTATTTTAATGCGTGACGCTGCAGAATCAAACTTCCAGAGTGTGCACATCCCTTGGTTGTGAATAATCGGTGTGTGTGTGTGTCCAGCTGTGGAGATGCTGGCAGAGGTGGTGCAGAACAGCTCCCTGAGCGAGGCGGAGATTGAGCAGCAGAGAAACGTGGTGCTGCGTGAGCTGGAGGAGGTGGAGGGCAACCTGCAGGAGGTGTGTCTGGACCTGCTGTACGCCACAGCCTTCCAGGGCACCCCTATGGGACACAGCGTCCTCGGACCCTCCAACAATGCCAGGTACTAGTACACACACACACACACACACATACTTTCAAACATTCCTCACACACATGCACTCACAATTTATTTAATCACAAACACACAGCCACAGTTTACAATATGTAAATCCAGGCAGATGGATGATGCTAATTATGGTTTACTAAAATAATGGTCACAACACTCTAAATTTGTCATCTGAAAAGCCTATTTCTTTTTGTCAGTGTGTGGGCAGTTTTTCCATTTGTCACACATCAAAACAAGCACATTTCCATTTTAAGCCCCTCACCATCACACTGTATGATCCCACCAGGACGCTTACCCGTCAGGACCTAGTGGAGTACATCGGCAGCCACTACAAGGCTCCCCGCATGGTGCTTGCTGCTGCTGGAGGTAGGTCCTCTTCCTGCTAGAAGATCCCCCATATCTTTTGTCTGTTGTAACTACAGCGAGCGTGCCTCCGTCTCATCTGCCTCCTGCACAGGTGTGAGCCACGATGAGCTGGTTGGCCTGGCCAAGACTCACTTCAGCGGAGTGTCTTTTGAGTACGAGGGCGATGCCGTCCCTGTCCTGTCCCCCTGCCGTTTCACTGGCAGTGAGGTGAGACTGTGTGTGTGTGTATTAGTGTGTATAGTTTTAATCTCTCTCGGTGCTCAGATGAACATCTTCTTCCTGTTGGCCCATGTATATTGTGCCTCTCCCCTCCTCAGATTCGTATGCGTGACGATGCTTTGCCCCTGGCACACGTTGCCATTGCTGTGGAGGGTGCCAGCGCCGCCAGCCCGGACATCGTGCCGCTCATGGTGGCCAACTCCATCGTTGGCAGCTTTGACATCACATTCGGTGGCGGAAAGGTTAGGAGAATGAGCTAACATCTGTGCCAGATAGTACAGTAGTCCTATAAAGGAGAGTTTAAACAATCACGGGGATGTATTTGAAAGTTATTTTATGATACCCTTTTGTGACACAACATGGACTTTGGATATTCTATAACCCCAGCCACCTGGGGCTTCAAGTAGGTTTAATTGGCCACTAAGGATTATGTGCAAGTGACATCTGACCCAGGGTCTGATTTTAAAAAGCCCACTCTTATTGTGAAGCGGCACTTGAAAGAATATCACTTACATTCCTGTCTCTGTGGCACACGTGCAGAATCTGAGCAGCCGTCTGGCTCGCCTGGCGGTGGAGGAGAACCTGTGCCAGAGCTTCCAGGCCTTCCACTCCTCCTACAGCGACACCGGCCTGCTGGGCATTTACTTTGTGACGGACAAACACCACATTGAAGACATGATGCACTGGTCACAGAACGCATGGTCAGTGAGGACTCCAGCAGAATGTGACACTATATTGATAAACTGTTTTGGGTTTTTTTATCAATTTTTCTGTTCCATAATTGAGTGTGGTGTGAAAGTAATGTCCAGCCTCTTTCTTCCACTCTATTACTGCAGGATGAACTTGTGCACCACAGTGACGGAGAGTGATGTAGCCAGAGGCAAGAACGCTCTGAAGGCCAGCCTGGTGGGACAGCTTAATGGTACTTAATGGATCTGTCATTAACTCACTTCATCGCTCACACAAACACACAGGCTCCTGTGAGTCACCAGTCAACGCAAGTGTTGCTTTGCCCTTTCAGGTACAACGCCAATTTGTGATGACATTGGCAGACACATCTTGAACTATGGCCGTCGTATCCCTCTGGCAGAGTGGGACGCCCGGATCGATGTGAGTCGTCTCTCTAAAGCTCGCTGGCCCAGGTTCCTCCGGCTAACAGCCCTATACTTAGACTTGACACACACACACACACCTCTAGGCTGATGTTCATACCTGTTCCTCCCCATCTCTTCCTTCAGGCCGTGACACCCAGGATGGTGCGTGACGTCTGCTCCAAGTACATCTATGACAAGTGTCCCGCTGTGTCCGCTGTCGGTGAGTTCTTTTAAGGTTCTAGTCACGTTTAGAACAAGGATTGATTCAAAGAGTCCGTGTCACATGGCCGTGCTCTAACCTTTCCTGTCTGCCTCCACCAGGCCCCGTTGAACAGCTTCCTGACTACAACAGAATGCGCAGTGCCATGTACTGGCTGAGGTTCTAAGATCTGTCTCATCGCGTTGCTCCATGTGTGTCCCGTGTTTGCGCCTCCTCCTCCGACTCAACTCCCCCTCCTTTGCCCTTGTTCCTGCCACCACTGCAAGAGTGAAGATCTGAGGTTTGCCCACACCTCTGCTCAACAGCCATCCAGTTCCCCTCTCCTTCCCTGCCTCGATGCCTCCCCTCTTATCCTGCCCGCTCCTCACTTCTAGTTGGGGTACGAAGGGGACAGCCATTCTGCACGCTCTGTGTTCAGTTTCACTGTAATTAGCGGTGATTAAATAGCAATGATTACCTCTTGATTGTAGTACACGATACATTGTTGGTACATGTATACATCACATAATACTGGCTTTTAAAGGGGGGAGAGGGACCTTTGACTATTAAAGGGATACTTTAGGTTTTTGGGGAATTTGGCTATTTTTCCTACTTACCAAGATTCAGTCTTTGGGATCGTGTAGCAAAAATAGGAGCTGCTACTTGATCCGCTACTTGATCCCATAGACATCCAGCAATTGAGCTAAGCTAACTGTTAACCATAAGTTAACCAATTCCTTTAAGCGTCACGCAGAGAAATAAAAATTGTGAGTTTGTCTGAAAAATGTCCAGATTCTGAAAACACCAAACTATCCCTTTAAGTGATACATCTACCGTTAAACCAGGACATCGTACAACCGGCACAAAATACAATCAGTCTGTGTGGAGCAGAAGTATATTTATAAATTGCTGTAACATTTTGTTTCTGTCCTCTATTGTACATAACAGAAGCACTCATTCTGATAAAAATAAAAACTGTAAAACGTTTGTTTTATGGTTACGTCTATGTTTTGCCTTACTCATGGATCTCCTGAAAGAAGTGATTTGTTTTATGAAGCTGTATTAAATTTTAAATACGGGCTATGTATGTATAGGACAGAGACTTGTTTAGGCTGACTACATAAAACTTAAGTAGATTTACCCATAGAGATATTTCAAAGTCCCTGTAACATCCGCATGATAATGTATCTTTATTTTTATTTTTTTTGCAGTGTTTTAATATAATATCCGGCTATCGTGCATTTACCAATACACAGGATATGATGTAACTATCCCTTGTGCCATAATCCAAGGTGAGCATTTACATAGAGACCTAATTCAGAAATTAGAATACGTTACCCTGCAAATGAATACCACAGAGAACCTCAGGCTACACCATCATAAATCTACAGGACCATAAGACAGGCAGCAACATTCCCCAGCTGCGTACTCTGAGCGTGGGCAAGTCACTGGAGTTATCAAGTGGGCACATTCCTTCACCGATGTTTTGTTGCATTAGGCTCATGTCACCTCAAGAAGGCTCAACGCTGGACTCCAGCATCCTGGAACCACCCTCTACCCACAACTAGGATGTTAATCGATAGCCGGTTCTCCGGGTCCATCGATAAGAAAAGTTTCGATTCCATGGAATCGAATCCCTCTTTGAGAACCGGTTCCTCTTATCGATGCCTGGCTCAGCGAATCCAAACGCATGACGTAATTCAAGAGAAAAGGAACAGAATGTCTGAAAGAAAGAAGCGCTCCAAGGCTTGGCTGCATTTCACAAAAAAAGACGAGGAAACGGCTTCACGTAAAAAAGATGTTCATGATCATCACGGATTTGTTGACACGCGAAACCGGGGTAGTTTTAATTCATTCAAAGCTTACCGAAAGTAGTAAGAGGCGTAGAATTAATTGTTTTTACAGACTTTAGATCGAGCGAACGGTTTATTTTCTGCATATTTTCGATCTGGGACGT
>OMKK01029664.1:26882-47948 GCA_900302305.1 Polymixia japonica | reverse complement strand
AGTGAAAGTCTGAAATGAATGGCTGGGGACTTTCTCAAAACTATAACTGATGTCTTATTCTCATCCTCTGCGTTTGTTATCACCTCATGCTGCTGGTTTGAGATCTTATTGTGAGCTCCAGGCAACATGCAGATAATGTTTCTCATGTAGTAGCCCTACAAATAAAATTGCGTATGCATCAAACGTCTACGTGGATGAGGTCAAACACAAATTTTGCGTTTAAGAAATGTGATTTATTGAGTCATATTGGTGTAACGGTCTTGGTCTGTATCATGTAAAGCAATGAATCAGGTCTCTAAATAGCTCTACTGCTCTACTGGAAGCCTGGCCAAGACAGCAAGGATGTAACGCAATTGCAAAAGCTGTTAACAAGGTTTAATATCAGTCTAAGTCATTTTCTTATTACGGAAGCTTTTTGAATACATAGAGTATAATTAGAGTATAATTACAATGTTTCTGCAAAAAAGCCTGATCATTTTTAATTAATCACTCTGTGAATCACTTCTTTAACAGCAAAGCTGTTGTTTTATCGTTTGTCGAACAGAAAAAAATCCCACTGAGATTAAGCACAGCTAGCGGATAGTTGGTTATCTTGACATTTAGATGTTAATCATTCTGAAATGTCATACTCTATCCGCAACAGATGGAAGAATAGGACATCCCCATTTCGAAGAGATCGAAAACATGTAGAGGAAACGTGGATAAAGTGTCGAGTTCAGCAGAATCAGTCGTTGGTGTCTGTATCGATATGTATTTAAGATTGGTCTCATTTAAAAGCAGATACTGTTCGTCAGTTATGCCCAGGGCTTTCTCATAATCTAGATTGTAACGTCATCATATTCCTTATGATATAGAACTTTATTTATCCCCCTCAGAGAAATCACTTAAACCTATATGTCATTAATTAGTAAGGCTTGTCATTTAAGACCTGTTTGTTTGGAATGTAATTCAGTCAAACGAGGCTCTTTGATGCAGGATTGTACGCAGGAGTTACTTATTTCAATTAACAGTCTTACAGTTATCTGATCACAAAAAAAGGTCTTGCTCAAAACAGTAAATGCAGGGTAAAATGAGCATCAAGCATCCCATTTCTCATCTTTGAATAACTTTAAATCATAGTTGTGAAAACTATTCAATTACAGTCTAGAAATTCGAATGAACCAATTACTAATCCATCGGCAAACTCTGTTGATATGTTTCATATTTGACAGTTGTGTGGGGACACTGTGTGAATAGAGATTTTGACACAGTCAAAAAAACTCAATCTCCCAGACCCACTTGCTGTGGTGCTATTTGACAACCAATGAAACTGCCTTGTGGAGACACCTTCCTATTTTGTGGTAAAAAGTTGAATAGGCTGGCCCTTGAATTACTGTAACGACGTAAACAGTAAAGACAGGGACTAGAAGAAGTCCTCCGAAAATGGGTAAGAATTACCTTCATTTTGACTGTAATCAGAGTTTATATAAATACATAACTGTTTTTTTAAACTATTTAAATACTTAAATGTACTTTATACTTCATAAAACTTTGGCTGTTTATCATGAAAAACCTATAAATAAGACTTTGAACCAGTAGCATCATATGTGGAAAAATCTATATTGATATAGAAAAGCAAAGTGTTTTGGAAAAAAGAATTATGAACCTGAATTAAGTGTAAATATTATGTCTGATGTTTCTCTATATAATGCTTTACTTGAGAGCAACACGCTAATACATCCATAAAAAGTTGTAATAGATATGTAAAATGTATACTAAAATAACACTGTGTGATAGATATTTCTTCAGCATGTGAAAAGGAGAAGTTATAGGCTATTGAAAGCAGAATTGAAGGTTCAAGCCACAGCACAGGAAATATGTGATCTCAAAAGAGAAGCATATTGGGTTTGCAGACAAATGATATCATTGTGGGTGGTGAGGTGAGAGCTATTGAAGAAACTAGCCTACTACTATGATTTTTTTTGAGGAAGAAGGTTGACTGGGTGTTGAGTTGGTAGTTCTTTTCAGTCTCATTTCTGATGGCTATAAACAGCCGTTTCATTTTCAACATTCATGTTTCGCTTTTCAAAACACATTTTCTCAATAAATGTGTTTTCCAGATATTGAGGCGCGCATACGATTCCCATCAAGCATCAATATCGTTATTTATTATTCTTCTGCCCGCGTTTGTTTATATGTGAATGTGATTTAAAATTCTGCTTTGGAATTTCACGTTTGTCATGTGGCACCACACAAGAGTAGGTAGACTCATTAGCAGGAAGTGGTTTGCAACCTGTGGTTTTAGATCAAACTTAGTTCAGGTGTTAGGTACAGTTGCTACTGAGATGTTCTACAGAATTTCTTATGCCGAGAGATCATGAGACCATCACACCACCTCACTGCTCTGTTAAATCAAAAGACCATAGCAGATACTAATAGTATACTATTATTATTATTATTACTATTATTAATATTACTATTATTATTAGAAATACTAAAGACCAAATAGTGATGGAGAAGAATTAACTTCTCTGACTGGACGTACTACAGTATATATAATACAATAAGGAAACATCTGTGTTTTTAGGACCACTTGAACAAGTTGTGATGTTTCAAATACTAAAGAACCAGCTGGTTCTGTAAGAAAGCTACAGTGGCATAAAGGGACCATGGTTTGTCAGATAGCATGACAGATCAGCGGTTCCATTAAGCTCTATTAGGCACAATTTCAACACATGATGTTTTAGAAACCAGTGGTTAATGTCTTGTGTCCTGTCATGTGTCTTATGTCAGAGTTAGAATCTGAAGAGGACCAGAGTGAGATATCACATCAAGGAGCGGCCAGTGAAAAGGACAGAGGGAAGGAGAAAGAGGTAGGCCTACAGCAAGACCAGGTCATATAATGTCCGTCAGACCATTTGTAATCAATTACAGCTAATCTGTGTCTACAGACATCATCACCTCCCATGAATTTTATTTTCACTTCCATTTTTTGTGAATCTGAGATCATAGCAATACTTTGAAAAGCTGAGTGTACATTTGTCACAGCTTCGTAGGTGATTTGAAATGAGTAATAAGGATTAAGAATTCTGCTATGTGATTATAGAGGGCCAGGAAACACACACACACACACACACGTAAAATCCACACCACAAAATTTCGTTGCATTGTCTACACATAGAGAAACTGCAGGAGGTTCTTACAAGCGTTATTCTGGTAATTCTGTATGAGAAATTGCAAGTTAGCTCATCAAATTTCCAAGGCCGATTTGAGTTGAAAGTGGTTTCTGTGGTGACAACTGGCCTGCCGATAGCATCAATCCGGCACGCTACCACCAATCATTGTGAGAGTCATATATCAACATACTGACATCAACATCACCCACACTGTTTTCCAAAAAAATTCATGCGGTGGAAATCAACTGAATTCTTCACAATAATACACACTCCTTGTCAACAGTGTGATCTGCAGTGCACAGGTTAAAGTAGGTGGCTCAGCCTGCAGACATTTCCTGTAGGAAAGCAATGACACATAGACCCGAATGCTTTTTCTTTTCTTTTTTTGTGTGGATCACACATGAATTAAACAGCCTAAGTGTGAAAGTGAACATATTTCCTAGCACCTTCATGAATATTAATTAATATTGTACAAGACACTAATAAAAGGTATGGAATATGAAAATGCCATTACTTGACATTACGGTTTGATAAACAGAGAGCTTAAGTGTTGAGATCTTGGTAGAAATATTTTAGTATCACTTTTTATACAGAAATCCAAATTTTGTCCATGAAGCCTGGCAAGTTTGTGTATTCACCTTTGTATTCTTGAAATGAAAGCATATCCATACCTAATATTGAACTGACTTGAAAAGAAACTTCAAGTTTCACATGATTATCAGACTGTGATGTCTGTTCAGCTCAGTTGAGAGTGAAAAATTATGCAGATCTTCCAGATATATCAAATTAGTGTACAGTGTGACCACACATGTAAAAATGTCAAAAACAATTCTTATCTGATATATAAATCAGATTTTTGGATATTAATTTATAAATAAATGCAGACGTAATATATCTGTCACTGGCAAAGATGGTGATTTTAGGAAAGGAGATGGACCTGTTGCTCTTGGTATTCTATATTAACAGTGAAAAGTAGGAGCTGCTAGCTGTTAGCTGGGAACAGCAGCATGGAGCAGCTGTCTAGAACAGTGACTCACTCAGGGTTATCTCGGTTAGAGGCCTGCACCTTCACTATTACTCAGTCTGGAGGCTCACTTCTCGGAACCAGCAACCACAGAGAGGAACTTGATTCAATATGAAACCATGTTTAGCTATTTTATTGTTCAATGGGTGCTAGAGAAACAACGTAGCCTCAAAATGTAGTGATTCAAACTGAAATATTGACAGTGTCCATTGTGGTCTTATTTGACATCTTATGTTTATCAAATAGATAAACCCGGCAATAATGTAATACATTAAGAATCGATCGTGTTAATGCTAAACATATTAAGCATGCGCGTGCTGATGAATGCTACAGTACTGGTGTGTCCAGGTGCAAAACATGACAATTTAAAGGGAAACACCAGTGTGTAATTTGAAGTTTAGTATACAATTTGTTATGACACATGCAATTCAAAGATACATTCAACTTCAGTCCTCATAGAATTCCATTTAGTAGTATTCATAAAATGTTCTATAGCCCAATATGAAGAATTTAAGATTATTTAACATCTATGTTGAAATATATTCTTCTTTCTGTAGATGAATACTGTTTAAATCAATATCCACACAGCAGGAAGCATTTCGCTTATCTACGAGCTAATAGCTATCATGTCATGTCCCACATTTGTTGTCCTCAGTTTGCCTTGACTTTGCACTTTGCGATCTTATTAGAAAATGACCTTACACCAAATCAAAATAATCAAGGTCACGACACAACGATCATTTGAAATACAGGCGCCATGAAAGGAAATGGCACAAGAACTAACAACAGAGGCATTTTCCTTTAACTCAAAACCGCGTATTATCTCCGCCAACAGCTTGGTACAGGGCACTTCTCCTAGGTACCGTTGGCGACTTCTCTTCTTCAATGCTTTGAAACGGTTGATTTTAATTTCTGCATGTCTCCACTGTTTCGTTTCTCATTTCTTGCAAACCACAAATGGTGACATTGTCTGTTTTCTTTACACAAGTTTGCTTAGTGCACAGGACAATTTCTACGGAAGAATTACCTGTTTTTCTGATAATTTGAACAACTCATCACTACTTGATAAAAAAAATTACAACACAATTTTAATCTAGCAAATTGCTTGTGTTTCAAAGAAGTACGGTGCATATTTTAGTTTAGCGCCTCGTTGATACAGTATCTGTTACCCTATAAGAGCATGAATTACATCTCTTCTCTTTCTCCTTTTGCAGTTATTAGGTGATATTTGTGTTTCAGTGTGACTTTTCTGATACCAGTGTCAGGTCTAGACTGAAAACTCGACAAGTCTCTTGCTTTCCCCCCAGACAGGATGTATAGTGGTTATCTATTGAAAGCAGCGGTAAAAGCGTAGCCTTTGCTTTTGATGTTTCATTTCAATGTGTTTCCCAAGAACAGACAATGTCATTTTGTTCAGCATCTCTGATATTATATCACTGCAGTGTGCTTTGGGCACGTTAATTCATTTGATTTTGCTGCACAAGGCACCGTATGTATTTGCGTCCACGGGATATTTCACCGTTCTCCTTACGGTTTTTTACTAATATCTCTGTTGTCTCTACCCTAGACCTCCTCTGTGATTGAAATTCGTGGCTCTTTCACTGAATGTGAAGGGGGGGCAAAGACTAACCTAGTGGACATGGAGGAGAAGTCCTTTGTGTCGAGTCTGTACTGTTTCATGAAGGACAAAGGTACACCCATAGAACGAATTCCACACCTGGGCTTCAAGCAAAGTGAGTTCATGAGCATCACCACTGCCGCCGCTGTTGCATTCATATAATACTCAAAGTTTGAGGACATTTAACGAAATGATTTGAACATGAAATATAAAATGAATTCCAATGCACATTGTGTTAACTTCTACTTGCAGTTAACCTTTGGAGAATCTACAAAGCTGTCGGGAAGCTTGGAGGTTATGATCTAGTGAGTACAAGTAGATAAATACTATGTCCATTCAAGTGGTTTTCGCCCACGTTTGGCCTGTTGTATGTTACAATCGTGTGAAAGTTCATTGCACTGGGTTTGTGGCGGAAAATTAACTATAGGTTTGGGGTGGTAACCATGTCCGTTTCCATCATGTTAAAAGACGTATAGGCTAGACGCTTGCAGTTTGTCACTTGATGTCTACTGCTGTATTTGGCTGGAGGATGTTTCCATTCTGGGGCAAGCATGAAAGTTCAGAGAATATAAAAAAAGTCTTTTGTGAACTGCCTCTTAGAGTAAGAGGCCAGAATTATTTTTGGTATTCTACAAGATCACATCTAGCAACAATGAGCCATTGTTCTTTTCATAGGAACCGTTGACTTTCCTTCTCGTCGCATTTCAGTTGAAAAAATGCCAAGACGTCGGGTTTTACAAACGTCCACTTTCTCTCTGTGTTCATGTTCGCCGGCAGGTCACAGCTCGGCGTCTTTGGAAGAACGTGTACGATGAGCTGGGGGGAAGCCCAGGCAGCACCAGCGCTGCAACCTGCACCCGCAGGCATTATGAGAGGTGAAGACGCTTCCTTCCTTCCTTTGTGCTCTCAGTTAAATCACAAGCGCATCAATAAATATAAATCTTTATATCTTATATAATTTTTTTATATGATAGGCTGGTGCTGCCCTTTGAGAGACACCTGAGAGGAGAGGAGGACAAACCTCTGCCTCCGAGCAAACCGCGGAAACAGTACAAGAGGAACTTGGACGGCAAGGTCAGCAAGGCTGAGGGGAAGACGAAGAGGACTCGGTCAGATAGGGAGATGGATTCTGAGGTAACGTACACCTCTGGTAATAACAGAATAGAAAATCTTTTCATATCTCTGTCTCACACTTTGTTCATATCCTGCGGGAAAATGACTGAATGTATTTTTCACCAGTTACAGGTCCAGAGAAGGCCAGAGGCCGCCAGCCAGTGTGAGACGGGAACCCAAGCGCATCCCTCTCCATGGACCGTCGCCTCTGACAGGCCCCGTCCAGACTGCTCTCAGCCGAGCAGAGGGGCCGCTGATCTCTGTACCCCGGTTTATGCGTGCTCCCATCTCGTCCAGGTCCCTGCATCGTGTCCGTGGAGCGCTCATATCCCATCGGCTGCTGGAGAAGTCATCTCTCCTCTGGAGAAAAAGAAAAGGGTGGCCCAGGCCAGCCTCAGCCTGCCTCTGAGCCCCCAGCACGATGATAAAGAAAGGCCCTCCGTCATCCACTGCTCCCAGCCTCCAGCTCTGGCTTCCTCCGGTCAGAGCAGCGACTCTTCCGAGGGCTCTCCGGTGCCCCTGTCCACCTCCTCTTCCCGAAGCCCCTCCCCCTACTCCGTTTCGTCGGAGGACTGTCCGGCGCTCACTGAAGTCAAGCCCGCGTCAAACGCAGAATTGCCCCGAAACTATTCCAGCGCCGCCAACGATGTATGTGGCTGCAGGGAAGACAGCAAGTGTCCTAGTTGCAGTCCAGCGTCAAGAGCGCTTACTAGAAAACATAAGGACATCGCTCACGTTAGCCCCCAACCACTGAATACAGACTCTATTAAAGGCCAGACTAAGGACTCTGCGTGGAAGCCTGTCCAAAAAGGGAGTGGCAGGAAGTCTGCTTATCCATGTCCAATATCAACATCCTCCCCATTCGCTATTAAGTCTGACTGGGTTCCGGCATCTATTTCCGGTTTTACCAAAGTTATTCCAAAATCCATGCAACCTCTTCGACCCACTCCTTTTCCACCAGGTTATAAACTCCACCAGAGCAGGGTGATGCAGCACGATGACTCGCTGACCTGCGCAAAGAAACTGCATAAGATGGCTCCTTGGCCGTATCAGGCAGAGAAGAGGGAGAAAACCAAGACAATGCTACCAAAACCTCTTCCTACTCAACAGTCTCTGTCCCATTACAACGCCAGCCAGCCGGCATCGTACATCCTCGCAGGCTATGACAGGGCGGCCAGAGACTCTTGGCATCAACCCCCGCCCCACCACGCATTTCTACCCAGTAGAATGAGGCTGCCCCTCTCCCAGCCGGTATACCGTCAAATCCCTGTGGCCCCAACCCACTCTGCCCTCATTGGATCCGCTATCTACACATATCCTTACTCCTTCCCTCTGTGGAGTCCCCAAACTGGATACGCCCAACCTGGCATGAATTCCATCTATCCTCACAAGCTGTGAAACTCTGATTAGAGTACATAGAGTGCTTTTTGTCTCACAATTCATTGTTGCGTTGAGGAAGAAGTGCTGTGGTCTTCAAGAGAGATACTCCCCTTTGTGGCCTGTAAGGAGACTACCAACGTTTAATGACTTGCTCTTCCACTTCCATTACTTTTCTAGCGATCCCATGGCAACTGGAACCAGAACCTTTCTTGAGATTTAATACTTTTTGACACCAATGTGTCAACCTTTTTGAATTTGACACCAATGTATTATAAGGTATTATAATGCACTTTGTGAAGGCAGAACCAAATTTAGAAGCTATCTAATGAAGCCATCTAATAAAGGTTGTATTGAAGTTATAAAGCCATTGCATTGTTTTACCTACAGTATATAGCCATCCCCCTCTGCACTGACCTTAAAGCTATATTGACCTTTAATGGCCATAACTCAACTACACGGAAGGGTAATTAAACCCAACGATAGCTTAAACATGTTAATAGTGAAATATTGGTAATGAATTTCTTAACTGCATCCAGTGAGTGAATTCTCCATGCAGATTTGTACCATGTAAATTACTTACAAAACTGTAATGATGTTTCCATCTGCAGTTTGGTCAAAAACACATACACTCAGATGTCTGCTGATCACAATGAATGCAGAATGTATATGAATATTGTGTAAATGCTAAAATACTTGACAAATATTCCTCCAAGAAAATTACATTCCTTGTCATTCAAGGAAATTACATGTGGAGGAAGGAATTGTACAGTTATGGATTTTAACATCATACGTTTATGACTATGACCCTACTTGGTCATATATACAGTATAATAATGCAAAATCCTTGGGGCCTGATTACACAAAATATTTTTTGAGCAATTTAAGGTTTGAATTAAATTCCCATGATTATAGCTACTCAGAGAATTGGTGACTTTGCCCTATGATGTCTTAAATGTGAGTTGGATTATTTGCTAGTTCATCCAGGTATTGAATGATCTGAAAATGGAATTGTGACAAAATGTAAAAAAAAAAAAAAAAGCGGACTTTTTTTTCTGTAAACAATTGCACTATTTTTCTATTTCGTTCTAAACCTGTAGCCTATTACTGTACTGTGAATTGACTGTTCATGAAGATGAGTAGTATTTATATTGTACATTACATTGTGTTTACGTTGGATATGCTGAAAGAAATCATTCTTATTCTTATGTGTGTGTGTGTGTGTGTGTGTTAGCAATTAGTGCTTTTTCCTTTTGCTTACCAAATAATAATGTCAGTCAAACAATCTGGCAGTGTGATTATATTTAGGGCCATGTAGTCTTTAGGAGCCTTTAAGAACTGAGCTGTTGACTTAGAATCACTGTCCTTATGAGATACTGTAATGTAATTATGACATCCACATCATAAAAACGTCAGCAGCAAGCTAGTTTTAAGTCAGCATTGACCAAGATATTATGAGTCATTTGTTGGCACGGCACGTACAGTGTACGTCATACTATATTACATATACGTTCATATAATTCTTATCATGGATTCTGTAGATAAAGTCATACTGGATCCCAGTCTCTGACTAATGTCTTTAAATCGAGTTTGCGAAATTCTATCTTTTGGTGGAATAAAATTAGATACAGTAATTAATCAATTCCCTCCTTGCTCCATGTTACTGTAAAAGCTTAAATGCCTACATGTGAGGAGGATCAAATCATATGGAGGTGAATGTCAGCAGAATAAGATTTACAAGTTTCATTGTCGTGCAAGCACACAGATTGAGGCCTTTATATAGGGTTAGGCGCAACATGTTGCCAGCAGAGGCCTATAATTTTTCTACAGACAGAGGAAATGACTATGTGCACTGCAAAAAAATTTGACCATAAGTAATTTAGTATTTCTCATATCTCATATTCAGTCTTGAGATCCTAAGTGAAATATTCTGCCAGTAGGGAGGTAGTTTCCAATGCAGTTTCACTTGTGTCACGTGTGTCAGTATCATGAAACCAGGCAGAGTAATGAAGGTCATCCATCTACTATCAAGAAAATGGCACTTGGTTCCTGGAAATTCTTTTCAACACGTTGATTTTGAAACAGGTGAAATTATCTCACCACAGTGGCAGATGTTTTCACTTGCTTCAGAAAAAGTAAGAATACAAGACTGTACGAGTCGATACTACAGAAGATGACTTTGTAAGAGGGATATTTTTGCAGTGTGGATTATGAGGAGTGTAGAATAACAGGCCATATGATGCATGTTAAACTTGTACCAGTCATGTGTAATTGAGCTCACTGTGTCACCTTGACCTACATTCTCTCAATACAGCATAAGATACGTTTCTCAAGGTGCAATTTGAATAGGCCACTGTAGTTGTGACCAGTGACCATGGAACTGGAATTGGACTTGGGGTTACAAGGGGGCAAGGGCAGGGGTTCAGATTGTCAAATTACACATGACATGTCAAAATAATTTATCATGTATTAGTTGACTCTTCATATCCACGTGGATTGCCCATATCCCATATCCCATGTCCCATGTCTTATGTAACCAGGCCTTCTACCCCTTGCTATGCCAAGTGCACTATGTTTAAACCTGGCCTATGGTATGTCCAACTAGTATAATATTTTTTAAACCTCTCATTTTGGTCCCGGATGGTCAGTATAGTATAGTTCTTACATATATAATCTATGAACTGAATCCCAGTTTTATCTCATTCTGTAATAGAATCTTTAGCTTACCAGCACAAGATTTAGGTCGCCATTTTCCCCAAGCTGTCAGCTTGTGTGTCTGTGATTGACAGCCTTTATGTACATTGGTGTTGCAGGGCAGTCCCAGGTCAGTCCACTGGCTCCACATGCAATGACACACTGACTGCAATGAGCATTAGATGCAGACCCACCACTGCTCCACAGCACCAATAATAAATAATAAAATATAATAATATAATAATAATATATATATATTAGATTAGTAGATTAAAAAAATTAAATGAAACAACATGAAATATTACAGAATAAATGACAAGATAAATGAAGTTGCACAGTGCCAATCCTTCTCAGTGGCATGTTCTCACACACACACACACACACACACACTCTTTATCTCAGAAAGTCTAAACGAGAGAACGCTATGTATCACGTACGCACGAATTAACTAAAACGATTTATATATCGTGCTCACACAATAGCATTTAATTAGTACGATGTAGTATATCGTATAATATATCATCCATGGCCATTGCGGGGCACCGTACTTTAGAGAGGTCTTCTTCTAAATAGGGCGAAACCTTCATGCAAAATAATAATCAATTTTAAATTATTTTCAAACTGTATCATAAAAAGTAATGTTCGTGCTATGTTATATTAAAGTATGCAATGCACCGCAGGCATAATATTGAATGTTTTTGTTTTACTTAATAAGTAGCTTTATGCGCATACTTGCGCATTTTGATTCTCGTGATTGCACTGTTTCGGTGGCGCGAATATCTGTAACAAGGAACCTTCCTAGAGAATGCGCGCCGCAAGACGACGGTACTGTTTTCGCATTCACTTTTGTATCGTAAGTTAATGAAAAGGTCCAGTATCTAATAATCGTTTTGGTGGAACTAGGTATTTTTTCTGCACACTTATCCAGTGCAATTATGTCGGACGCCTTGTCTGATGATGGCAGCGACTTCAACCAGGATGACAGTCAAGAGGATGTTATGACCCCGGCTGAGCTGATCGCAAAACTCGAAGAAGTAACGTTAATGTTGTTAAAATTATCACGTTTAACAAAGACATCTTACTGAAACGATCTGACTAATCTAGTCCATTCAATCACCATCGGTTTACTGATGCGCAATCGTCGTAGCGCCCTGATAGTTGCGATAGACAACAGCGTACTTGTTGTGATCTTCACTCTTAACGTGTTGCAGGCTTGGCTGAATGAGAAGTTCTCGCCCGAGTTGCTGGAGAACAAGTCAGAGATGGTGGAGTGTGTGATGGAGCAGCTAACTCACATGGTAAATGTAAAATAAAGCCTTCTGTAGTCTGCCTGAACTGGGTTACGTTTGCGCTTACGTTACGTCGGCGTACGTAAAACTAGTGATCAACCTGCTCAAATACGTTCCTAACGTAACACGGGTTATTCACATATTTGAACGCTGTGACGTTGGTATGTTAATTTTCTTGAGATATGATGCTCTTATCACCCCATGGTAATATTTGTATGTTTCTGGATATGTTTCTAAGAATGTGTTAGATATTTTCATGCAGGGGCGTGGGCTAATTCGATTAATCACAACAGTTTCTTCATGAAATGACTATACTCTGTACTGTACATTTAGGATCTTTTCTTTGTACTGTCATTTATTACTGTCGTAACTTCTGGAAATAAGTTTGAACATAGTAGCAGGTTGAGTCAGAAACAGGCTTTGTGAAGCTAGTGGTGCAGCTCTGCTTTGCAAAAATCATCATCAAACAACTGAACATATTTGAGTAATTCCACTTGTTTCAAGAATTTTCTATAAAACAAATGTCCATATCTTAAAACAGCGCATCAAAACCCAGTTAGTATTGAGAAAATTATGCATGATTTGAAGTTGCTTTGCATTGGAAACAAGTGAAATGATCTCAGCTCATTGGCAAACTTTCTTTCAGTTGATTTAAGAAAAAATAAGATTTTAAGACTCATTAATAGTTTCAAGTATGTTTTTTTGCAGTGTGCAGTCTAATTAGCAATCACATAAGTTACAGATCACCATTACCCCAGGTATCACATTGCCTACCCTGCAGTTGTTTTTTTGCTAGTTAGTCTTGAGTCTACTAAAACTTAAAGCTGCTATGTGCGCTACTTCGACTACTGATATCAAAGGGGAATTGCAACGACAAACCATTGCTGTTCAAAACAAGGTGGACTTTTCTCCTCTCCTGCAGAACCTCTCTGTCACTCCTCTCCCCTGTCTATCAAAAACCTCACACTCTACAGGGGTCCAGATTCTTGGGAGGAGTTTAGTGTTGGGCCGGTAATGTAAACATGGTTTAGAAAAGAGGGAATATCAACACACTGGCCGACCTGAAGTGGTAGACAGTAGGTTAAGCTCATGAACTTGCCTTTTATAAAAAATAAAAAAACTTTGTTTGTCCAATGTCCAATTTGGAATCAAAAATAAAATCCAAACATTTCTAACATGATCTGTGACGTTAATGTACTATTATAAGGCAAATAAATTGCCTGAATTTAAAAATTGCGTTAAATATTGGTATAAAACACATTACTGTTGAGACTTGAGGACTTGACATCTGGGTGGGATTGTGACTTGACTTGACCTGAACATGGTGACTTGGGACTTTACTTGAGACTTGCCCTTCATGACTTTGGCTTACTTGAAACTTGAAGGTTAAAACTTGAGACTTACTTATGACTTGCATAACAGTGACTTGGTCACAACTCTGCTCTTCACTACACACTGTTGGTGATTAAGAAACCATATAATTTTACTGTTGCTTTTTTTATTGTGAGTCGCTGGATAGATGCACAGCGCGTCATGTTGATTTATGACAGCGCTTCGACCTTTTCCTTGACAGGAGGCCAACCTGCAGCGGGTGAGGAAGGGAGACATGAAGGCCAGTGTCCACCGCATGGAGATCGACAGGATCCGCTTCGTCCTCAGCAGCTACCTGCGCTCCCGCCTGCAAAAGGTCAACCACCTCAACGGCACAGCGTGCCCAGTGAGGCTCCTCGTCAGGCTGGCTACAGTGTTTCCCTCGAAAGCCCACTGACCCCGATATCTGTTGTTCCACGTTTAGATTGAGAAGTTCTTCCCACACGTCCTTCAGAAAGAGAAGTCCAGAGCTGATGGGGATCCGTCGTTCCTTTCACCAGAGGAGTTTGCGTTTGCCAAAGAGTGAGTATAATGGCGTTGGTCACAAGATGAGAGTTTTTTGCCTGTTCCCTTATTGTCATGTTCCTGATGCTCAACATAAAACGCACGTTACCCCTACGCACACAGATACCTTGCTAACACAGAAACATACCTGAAGGCCGTAGCTCTGAGGCACATGCCCCCCAACCTACAGTCGGTGGATATGATGAAAGCAGGTAAGGGCTCTGTAGATCTGTCGATTATAGAATTTCAGGTTATAGTCTATCGTTCTATTTATTCGGTGTTCCATGCAGTTCATACAGTTACTAGTGTATGTTGGTGAATGGAGGAATTGTATGGACTATATCATTTCACTGACTCGTCTATTCTAATGCGCGCCCAGTTCCTGAGCCCTGCTTGGACTCCTTTGTGTTTCTGCGAGTGAAGGAGAGGCAGGACAACATCATGGTGGAGCCTGAAACGGATGAGCAGAGGTGAGGTTACTTCCTTCATCATCTTGACTTCCATTGCATGCTGTATTTTGCCATGATTGTCCCGAACCAGCAGGTGGCAGTGTTTACCATTTACGCGTTCAATACCCGTTTATTTCTCCCCAAGGCTACTGAATGATGATTCTAATATGTCCACTCTGTTATCTCCTCTCAGGGAGTATGTTGTAGATCTTGAAGAAGGTTCTCAGCATCTTATGCGGTATCGAACCATTGCACCACTTGTTTCAAATGGAGCCGTACAGTTGATTTGACTGTCAATGTAGGTAACAAATAAATGGCTTACTCATTTCACCCCATACCCTCTTTGAATTAATTTGACTAGCTAAATGTAGGTCTTATATATGCAACTGCTTTGTAATTTTACATTTTTACCCCCTACATGGTCTCAACAAATAATGCAGGGAAATCCTCTCATTTAGAAACCACATTGCATGTACAATAAGCGGGGGATTTTCCATTTATGTAAACTGTAATATGACTTCATTATATGGATTTGCTAACTCATCATATTAACATATTATGTTTCTTATTTTGCAGGTTGTGTCCCTGTGAGTGCTTTGGCTCCGAGCGCAGGCTTACCTTCATGACACCGAGGCAACAAGGCGTGGACCATTTTTCACGGTCACAGCGTTAAAAATTCACAGCCGGAATTGGAAAGACAAGCCTGTGATTTACATGCGGAGATGTGAGAACACAGCCCCCCCCCTGAAGCCACCCCGTCTTAAATGTCACCAACAAGGGCTAACATGTGGGACCTCAACGAAAAGAGACTTTTGTGATGACGAGAATTCTGAAATGTGACTAGCTGGTATTGTTACAAATGAGCTGGTGTCGTTGCAAATGAACGCAGGGCATGTAACAGTACGTCTTTGGGAGAAAATGAACATTAGAAGAGATGTACAGCACATAAAATGTGATCAGAAGTGTATAAACCTTTCCTCTCGTTTTTCTAATAGTACGAACGAACACGAATGCTTGTTCTTTCCTCTCCATTGAGTAGGTAACGATAATGACAAAGTCTTTCCAGGTATTTGCTTATTCATCGCGGGGGTTTTTCCTCTTGCTCAATAACAAGATGCATCACACAACTGGAAGCTGTGATTGCATCAGTTGTGTTGGTGTAGTGGGGCAACTGCTTACTTTGTGGCGTACGTGTGCACATGCATGCATCATGGACAAATGAAGGCCTTTTTATCCACATTCTCACTGGGCAAATTCAGGATCGCAGAAATAGACGTTACTCCTCATCTATCTACTGTCCTGGGAAATAATAGAAAGGACCCCAGTTTACCGACCGATAATCTTGTGATATACACATTTCCCAAAAAGCACCCTTAATACCAGTAGTGGGATAATGCATGGTGGTGTTTGTGTCTCCATACAGTTGAATTATCTTTGATTGTGTGCATTGTGTTTAAAGATCACGTCATTTGTTTTACCCTAAAAAGACTAGAATTATCTGGAACATTGTCCCTCTGAGACATAATTGCGGTAATTGCATTGTTATGTAAGATTTTAGAGGGTGTTTTCGCTGTTTAATGTATTTGCCCTTGTGTAAATTGCCAAGCTATTGGAACTAACAAGGGACTGAGAGAAAGGGCAGTGTGCAAATCTGTGCCGCCTGTCATCACATTGTCAGTTTGAGCTATACAATGCTTATTTGGTTGAAATAGTCGCCTTTAACACTGTTAACAAGAGACTATTTTAAGATGCAGATTGCAGCTGGATTATCTAACTAACCTGACTGAAGTATTGTTGCATTCAATTATCTGATAATATGCAGAAGAAAATCAAAATCGCTTAAAGTTTCAGCTGGATAGTCTGGTTGGTTTTAGATTAGGTCTGTTTGTTTGGAACAGGAGTAAGTTAAACCTAATGCATATTGACCTGTATAGGTAAATGGATACCGCCTGTTATATATATATCTTAATATGTGTGTACCACTCTGGAACAGACAGATTCTTTTACATAATCTTATAATGTTTGAGTTACGTGCAGGAAGAAAATGTGCCTACTTTTGAGATTCCTCCATCTGTCAGGTCGTACTGAGAGTGCTTGTAACACAGCACTCTTCTGGGTCACAGGCTGAGTACCAAAGATCGTCTCTGCAATGGTGATCCCATCGGGAGCGAAGCCAGCCAGTGTAATACTTGGATCAAGACGTGGGCCCGTGGGTCGATCAACAGGGCCAGGAATAGAGTCCAGGATGGCTGGAATACTTTCCATCATGCAGCAGAGAGGTCAACTTGTATGGACTTCCCTACCCCATTAACACTGATTAGTGCAGTGCTATTTTAAACACATAGTTTTACATTATTCTGTTCATATATTCAACACGTTAAAAAGGGTTTTATTTTATTTTTTGTAAACAGAAAAATTGTGTTGAATTGCATGCTGTACAGGAGTTGCACTACTTTTAAGAACTTTTACTCTATTCCAAGCTTGCCTAATAAATGATCAGAAATCTGTGTTAAAGGTGTTTTTTTAAAGACATTTCATACCAACAAACCATAATAAAAAGTGATAATTAGCTGATTGGTTGGAAAGGTTCAGGGTGGAGCATAGGAGGTGTCGTCTTCACTGTGGTAGTATAAATAGCGTGTTGAGCCAGATACAGGAAAAGCGATGACCAAGACCACAGACACCAACTTGCCACTGCTCTAAGATTTGACTAGTTTTAATTTGTTGAATGTAAGTATTTTCTTTTCAGGTTGTTACTGCATAATTATAGTTATAGTAGAGCGTAGTTACTGTGCCTTTATGCGTAAACTGATTGCATATCAAATTAGGATTTAAATACTTTAAATTGTCATTCTGTAGGCCTTAACAGTCAAGTTCAAACTCATACTGTATACCAAATATATGTTATATACTGAATAGATGTTAAAAGTTGTCTTTATTTTTTTAGACAATGCTCCGACCTGACACTGAGGGCTATATTTCAGTCACTCAACACCAGAATACCAGAAGTATGGAGATGCAGGGGTAAGCAAGTGTTCTGTGACCCTGTACTGGTGCCTGGTGCATCGTCTGGCAGGGGGTCAATCATCCAGAAAAGACCTTGGCAAACGTTAATCACTACTATCATGTTTTTCACTATGATCCTGTGACACATTGCTTACATAATGCGCCCCAGACAAGTGCAGCACCTACAGGGCATACATTGTGTGTGTATAAAATCATTTTTATATGTTATCGCAGCTGTAGAGAATTATATTTCAGTTATTGACCTAACTTGTCATCTGTTCTAAAGGGTCCTGCCAATGTTTGGCCTTGGGTCGATGGCCCAGTCTGCTGGACTGGTGGAGATTGCTGTAAGACTATGCTTGAACCAACGTAAAGAACTGTGTCCTCACGTCTGGGTGCCTATCTTGAAGCCCCAGCGGCCGTGCATCCGACCTCCGGTTTCAGAACAGCTATCGTCTGAAATGTTGAGCCATGCGTTTCTGACCCCTCCGCTGTCATATTTCCTGGACGATCTGGATGACGACGTGATCCCCATCAAGAACAAGCGTGTGGTTTTTGCCGACTCCAAAGGGTTGTCCCTAACCGCAGTGCGAGTCTTTTCTGAGGCAGAGGAGAGTACTGACTTGGACCCGTTACCATCACTCCAGGAGTTGGGAAGCATGACAGAGGACGGCTACAGCTGCACCGTCAGCACATGTTGCCCGGGAACTCAGCTAAAACTGGGCTTCCCACAGCCATCTGCAGACTTCCAGGCCTTCCGTGCCAGGCTGGCAGACAGCATGGTCATCCTGGAGAGCTGCAGTGTCACTGACCACGCCCTCCGAGGTACCATCCGAGTGAAGAACATCAGTTTTCAGAAGGACGTGCGCGTACGCATCACCTTTGACTCCTGGCAGAGCTACAGAGATGCGCCCTGTACTTACTTACAGAAACGCTACGGAGGACCACAGACGGACATCTTCGAATTTGACATTGCCATTCCTAAAGTCATCGATGCCAAGAGGAACATAGAGTTCTGTTTAAGCTATTTGCCTGGTGAGCACAGCTTGCCTTTTTGGGACAATAATAATGGACAGAATTATAGCATCATTGTCTGTGTGAGTTCCCATCTCTGTCACGGCAAGAATCCAAGTGAATGATCTACCCAACCCAGACACGAGCCCTAAACCTCTTCATTACATCCCAATTCTTGTCAAATTCACTATAGCAGAACTAGGTGAAAATTAGTTGAAATTTTGAATTTGACATTTGCATTGTTTCTTTTTTTTTTTTTATTAAATATTTTAGTATTCCTGTAATTATTCTATGTATTTTTGTACTTGTATTTCTCTTAAATGTGTGGATATTTTAGCAGCTGCTGTGTTTCATATATAAAAAAAATCATAATTTTGACTTCCTTTGTATTTTGTACATACATATTTTGCATTACATTTTGCTAAATTGAACATCAATAAGATTCAGCATGAAATGGATGGCAATTTTTCAGACAACTGTACTCGATCTCTTGTCACTCAAAGTTGTTGAGTGTCAAAAAAACAAATTAATGTCCTACTTTCTGGCATCAGATAGGCAATCGTTTTTAGGATCCTCATATGGGTCATGGATTACTGGACAGAAAGAAACGGAGCCCCCAATGGGGGTAGAGAAACTAATCTTGGCTCAGCACTGGTGTTTATAGAACTGAAGCTTGACGAGGCTGTTTCCATTGGCCTCTGTGACTTTCGCTTTCTCATAACTAGCCTGACACATTGATTCAGTGGCCCTTCTTTCACCCTCATGTTGCACTCCTGTATTCTGCAATAAGAGTGCAAGAGTCCATTTAGCAAGACCATGATTTTCCTAGTTTCCTAACCCTGAAATCACTCTCTGGATTGTTGTAATGCGATGGTGACACAGGGACGTCGAACGAAAGTCCAAATCTTAGTGAAGGTTAAATTACTACATAGAATTCATCCTCAAACATCTGGCAATTAACTCCTCGTAAAAATTTTTTTTTAAAAATGGAATCGCTAGGTGTAGAAATATTTTTACAGGAAACATGATTCATCATGACCGTATCTATAATGATGAGACCCAATGAAGCATATGTGTGTATTTTCAACCAGGTCATTCTGTTAACTTTTGCCACTTGCAGCTCCTATAACATACAACATTTTAATCCCCCCCCACCACCATACACAAACAAAAACATACACATACAGCAGACACAACCAACCAATAGCATAAAAATATCAAGCAAAACAGAAACTTAACTCAAATGCAAAGACATTAAAAGCGCAATCCATGATTGTTTTTTAAAATGCTGCCCTGTTGTGGTTAAGCAAGGAATTACAACAACATTGTTATTTTTGGTTTGCACATTGCCTCAGTCAGCATCAACCATCTTTCACTTAGTGAATTTTGGCAGTAAATACAGAGGAGTTCACAGTGTTTAGCTTTTAAAAAATGTAGGTGAAATGCTTCCAAACAGCCACATCACACTGTTTACAAAACACACAGAAGTGGGGCGATGTGACCTTTCAAACCAATTGCAGATTGTACCTTTGAGAAAGAAATCTAATTTAAAAGATTCTGAAAAAGAAAAAAAAGAGCTCACATTGTTCATCTAATCCCCATCATCTTTTGAACGACTCTTTTTATCCAAGGGTCATAGACAAACATTTAATTCCAGTGATAATAATGATGATAAACTGAGCTCTATCACACATTGTAAACTCATCTATCTAATACTAACTATTGTAGTCGGAGGGAATACAGAAAGCAGCATGCATGCACGCACACACACACACACACACACACACACACCGTGAGGCGGGCTGTTCCAAATGTGTTTTAAACCACACAAGACAGGTTCAGTTGTTTCACAGTATTCCTCTGACTTATTAACAGAGTGCCTCTCAGAATTATCAATACACACGTACACACACACACACACACTGCCTGGCCAGTTATTCTGCACTGATGACTTCTTCAGCGGCCCACGCTGATGTTGCACACCTTGCAGCTAGGGTCCTTTTTGGCATTGGCTGTGGTCAGACTCATAAGCTGGTGGTGCCCACTGATCTGCTCCACGGTGCCCTGCTCCAGGTGGAGAGGCTCTGTGAAAAGCACTTCAAGGATGACGTCACTGGCATGGCAGAACAGGGGCTCCTCCCCTGGACTCTGGGGAGCAGTGTATGTCAGGAAGGGGTTGGAGGATAGCTCCAGCATAGGGAGCCGGCTGCGACAGAAGCTATCTCCCTCTGAGCCAACTGGAGCCAGCACCAGCACCACATAGTGGTAGGCCGTGTACATACAGTAGAAGTCTGCAAAATACAGGCAGGTGTCGGGGTTCAACAGGTGTCCAGCTGGGATCTGGAAGCGCAGGGGGCCATAGGGGGAGTCTTTAGGAGGGAGGCCTGTGTCAAACTCTGTGTTGCAGCTAAGGAAGACGCCATGCAGTTTTCCATTAATAGGAGAACCATGG
>OMKK01029664.1:0-11092 GCA_900302305.1 Polymixia japonica | reverse complement strand
GGGGGGGGGGGTTGTAAAATCCCTTTATAAATAAATATGAACAAATGCTGATCCCTCCTCGTTGACAGAGCAGGCAAGCCAGTTTTTTGATAAAGTAGACAATGGTGTGTCCCATCTCCAGTAATGAATCTTCATGTGGAGTGATGTACTGCATCTAAAGGTTTGAGAGTGGAACTGGCCACCCGCCCATAAATAATATTCCCCTAATCCAATACAGAGAGGAAAATTGCTTCAACAATCCTTTTTCTTGTGAATAAAGGAAAACAAGATTTATTTCTAAAAAGAAAGCCCAATTTAATTCTCAGCTTTGGTAACAATATGTCAGTATGGGCTTTAAAAGTAAGTTTTTCATCAACACAAATACATAGATAATTATAGTATTGTACTCTCTCTATTATGGTGTTAACCGAACGGATTTCAAAACTACCATAGACAATATTTCTTGCATTTGTTCAACAGCTTGCCATGCTGTTTACTGATTTACAACTTCCACTATCCCAAAATGACAATTTAACTCACCAGGGAAATCAGTAACACTTAGGCGTTTCTTTTGTACAGTATGGTTAGTTCAAGATTTCAGGGTTTGCTCTATGTATAGTGGGCCAGGTTTACTGCAAGATAGAACCTCCGATGAAACCAGAGAAGGTTATCTTGTATCTGTTCCTCTGCTTTCTCTGATGTGTCTTCACTAAAGCTGTCATCGCCCTCCGACATGTCCCTCTTAAGAGAAGATCTTGTGCCAGAAATAAATAGAGGAAGGTGAATGGACGGTTGTTACACAGCTGGTGTGAAGCAGAGGGTATGGCATATGGTTTTTGGCCTTTAACACTCGAATAGGTCTTAGACATGAAGCACATGTTATTACATGGCAAAGTTTTGGATGCATGTGTCCCATTGACCTGAGTGTGTGAACCTGTCTATAAACATGGGTGTGTATGCTTGTCATGTGCTGGGGCAGGTATGCAAACAAGGAATCATCGGATCAAATCAGTTTTCACAAAAGATCCACCCATCTTTTGTCTGTCAACATATCTTCTGTCTTTTGACTGCTGGCCCTACAAATGTACAGTTACACTGTTACATCCAAAGCAATTTTCTATGAACGCCAAACTAATTCCATCACTAATTGAGCAAAATCATTTAATTTCCTGCTCAATTTAGCCCAAAGTATGTGTGGCAGGGGATTGTTATGTAACAACCCTCTCTCCACACCCAACTCCTGAGCCACGTGCTAGCACGATACCACTTTACCTTGTTCCAATTCACTGGCTCAAAGGAGCAGCACTTGCTCTGCTCCTCCTACCAATCCCAAGTAGTTGTTAGTGTCGACTGCAGCTGCATGTTAATGTCATGACTCAGTAACAGCACATGCTGTGGCAGGGTTTAGAGATGGCTGGTAAACAAAACAATGATTATGTAGGTTATTGAATTTGGGCTGATGTTTTGTTATTCTTTTTCTGGTCAAAAATAAACTTCCCCCCTGGAATGCTAGTCTTTCTGCACAGTTGGGGTAGATGCAGTCTTTTCAAAGTCATGCGTTGGTGACCAGCTCGGCTCTGTCACATGGACATGTCACTACTGTGAGATGAACTATTGTATCATATAAAAGAAAGCTATTGGGAAGCTTTGGCAGTTGGCAGTTGTGTATTGAGATTATGTCATGTTATTTATTATTATTATGTGTTTTAAATGGGTTCCATGGGCCCCAGGTCCCTGAAACCTGCTCTACCTGTACTTAAGTTCAAGTAAAAACACCAAAATCACAAAAATTGTAGCTGCGGGGCTTTTCCCTGACAGTGTTGATAAACCACAGCTTTGCCTGTAGCATATTGCGCAACATTCTTGGCATTTTTTTGCACGATGTCCTGAGCTAGTTCGAATTGCTTTTGGCACAGACACACATTAGGGTCTCACATCACTTTACTGGAGCACACACACATATAGAACATATATTTCAACCTGATAGCTGTGTCTGGGTGAATCCCTGCAGATTGATGCACTAGTGATGCACTAGTGACACCTTATTGGTCTGCATACCCCAAAGCATGGTAAAGATCACATGTAGTGTTAACTGCAGTCTGAGCCTGGCGCTTGAGTTAAGAGACATTCTGAACAGCAACTCCCCTCCCACTTTTCCCCTGATCTCTCCTCTGTTCTGCCTGTTGTTGCTACGGCAAAGGGAACACTTTGTCCTTTTCCTTCCTCTTAGCAGACATGACCTGTTTGTTTATGTTTAAGTGTGCACAAATGCCTGGACTTGCACACACCAAGAAGGTCTATGTGCTGCTTCGTCATACATGCTGAAAATAAATGCATGCCATTTTGAAGATGGCTGCTTAATGCAAGACAGTTATTTTCTGGATAATTATCCCACTGTGAGCTCTACTTCTGTGAGTGTTTAAGTACACGATAAACAAATCTATTCTTTCAAGACTGGCCACATAACGTCCACCCTCATGACCTGCTGGATCACTGCTTTAATGTAAAAACAACCAAAGCTTGAACTTTTTTTTCTCTATCTTGTTTAGAACTGTAATATTAATTTACCTACTGCTCAGTCTTTGTTTGAAGTTATCCTTATATCTGGAAACAACCATTTCTTAAGAATTGAATGTGCTACTGAGTCACATTTAAATAACTTTTGCTTTCTTTCTAGTGGGCCACACTTAGAATAGAGAGGGGAGCGAAAGAGAAGAACCACCTCCTGTACAAACCCTACTCAAACGGTAAGTAGTGTCGCGGGGGCGTGCATGTTCGCTAGGCGCATTCCTTAGCGGGAGGGAGGAGGTTGCTGATGATACGCCCTGTCTCTGTGCTGCCGCAGCCATCATCGCCAGGGAGCCCACCTCCTTAGAGGAGGAGATCAAGGAGATCCGGCGCAGCGGCAGCAACCGAGACCTGGACTCGGCCTCCGAGTTCGAGATGTCCGACATCTTCTACTTCGCCCGGCGCGGGGTGGAGAGCATCATGGACGACGAGGTGACGAAGCGCTTCTCTGCCGAGGAGCTGGAGTCGTGGAACCTCCTGACCCGCAGCAACTACAACTTCCACTACATCAGCCTGAGACTGACGGTGCTGTGGGGGCTGGGGGTGCTGATCCGCTACGGCTTCCTGCTGCCTCTCAGGTATCCGCTCTACTCCTGAGGCCGGCGCGTGTGCGTTGCAGGGCCGCTGTAAGGTGCCACACCAAGTCCGTTTGGTGCACGTAGACGCACTTCTGCGCAGTTTTACTCGACTACCCTCTGCACAATATCATTGCCCCGACCCCCTATACATATAAACATGCTGCTTATGGCCTTCATTGCATCCATCCCTCCAATGAAAACGTATATAAATGCATTTGAGGTTTTCGATACATTAGTACATGATCAGAATCTGAATATTGTAAAGCAGCCCTCCTGTCAAACTCTAATGACTTATAATATTATAATACAGGTCAAACCTAAAGCCGACGTTTAAATGAAAACTCATTCACTCCTTTTGCCGCATTGTATGATGACATAATGTCACACATTTATCTGTTCCAACAGATAAGTCACAGGGGCAGTGACTTGGGACTAAGCCAGCTTGGCTCAAGTCGTCACCAGTGGGGAGCTGTATCAGGCCACCGCTGTTCAGACATAGACGGCATTCAAGTCTCATCCCTAGCTACTATTTTCACTTTCTCAATGCTAGCCCCGGTTGGCCATCAGCCGTTATCACCTCTAGCCTGACACTCTCACCTGTTGTATTCCTGTTAACCTAATTCCCACCCGATCTAATCTGCACCTTCACCATCCCTGGGTGATTGGTTCAATCAGATTATCTCGGACAGACGGCTTAACCATTGTCTAATGTGCCCTCCTCCAGTACTAGGGGTCGGTTATCAATCAAGGTAGAGCGTAGTAGAGGATAGCATGGCCCTTAGATTAATTACAACATTACTCATGGCCTTGGCTTGGTGCTATTTGTATCGCTACTTCACTCAACTAAAGCTGGTAGCAAATATAGATTATGATTTATTTCAAAGTGCTGTGCTTAAATTACATTAAAAATACACTCTTGGATTAATTTTGCCGTGAGGTGCACTGGCTTGGCAGTTTGTGTAACGTGTGATTTTCTGTCTGACAGGGTGACTCTGGCCTTCACGGGGGTAGGCCTCCTGGTGTTCCTCACCTCCATCATTGGCCTGCTACCCAATGGCAGGTGAGGCTAATGACAAGCTTGTCCCATGTTTTATCTGCTTATTTTTGGTAATCTGTCTTACTTGGCTCAAATCAATTAGATCTTATTATCACAGAGGCCAGATGCTGTCATTACCCCTGTTGCATTCTCGTTCCTGCAGGATAAAGAACTTCCTGAGCGAGAAGGTTCACCTGATGTGCTACAGAATATGTGTCAGGGCTCTCACAGCCATCATCACCTACCACGACAGGTAAACAGGACCGTTAGTAACAGTAACAGTAAGGTCATCGCAGTCCTTGACTGGCTCTCGAAGGCTGTTTGCAAGTAAGGCAGTTACTCAAGGTAATCTGATTTGGTGAGATGCACATTAGGCTTTGGAATGATTGTCAGCTTTATCATCAGACATACTAGCAAAACAACAATCTAAAAAAAGCCCCACAACAACCTAGTAAGACATCCAGCTCATTACTTAAGTAATTATAAATAAGTAACCCCTGTTATTTTGCAGCTACAGAAGATCAGATGGTATTTAATTCTTTTGCAAATGACTCTCCAATTTTTTGGCCATTTTAACCCATACTGTCAAAATATAAACGTGTCACATATTTTCTGCTACTGCTGAAGATGTTGCAGCTTGACAACAAAAGTAGAACTAGTCCTTTGACAGTGTGAACCCCTGCTTTCACACTACATGGCCAGGTTTGAGCAGTCTCTCAGAATTATAGCCTACACTCTTGCTCACGTAGCGATACAACGTTTGCTTTAGTTTTCTGTGCCTTAGAAACGCAGATGTTTTGTCCCTCTATGCTCGGCTAGGTGTCTGTTATTGTTGTGTGCAATTCCTAACCAGCAGAGATAACCACACAAGACCTGACAGAGATCTCGTGGGTAGCCTTTTGTGACCCATTTGTATATGCTTTAAGAGTCTTCACACAAAGGGAATCATTCACGTTACATAATGATAGCCTGGGCTCTTTCTGCAGATCAGAAACCAGTGTGTGCTGTCGGTGGCTATGTTGTGTGTGGTTTAGAAGGAGGTTGCTCAAGGCTAGTCACCGTCTGTCTGCACTCATTTGCACTGCGCTGGGCACAATTATTCTAGGTGAAGCGCAAAACCCTATATTCATCTCTGCTCCCTCGCATGCAAAGGTCAGATAAGACCACTGCATTACATAAGCGGTAGGACAACCCTGTTACTGGATATATCCAATTTACAAGCAGTTATCAGTACATTGAGTGGAACCAAAGTCGTGGAAATCTGTGATGACCATCTGCTGTTAGTCATTGTGTGGTAGTCAAAGCCTTTTGAAGTTGAGGGGACTTTTTGTATTAAAAGGGCAGAGTGAGAAGTCGTACAGGAAAATGATGCACCCAACAGGAAGTGAAAGATGTTGAGGCTCTGTATGATTGCCCAAAAACAGAAGCTTATTCCATCAAGTTGGTGATGTTTTGATCTAACTGTACGCTTGAAGTTATTGTTATAAGTTGTTTATGAAGCCAGTTTGATTAATTTGGTTTTTGGCCCCATGGATCCAATCTGCGAGAGCACAAAACAAACCTACTTTTCTGATTAGTCTATTAGTTTGATCAGAAAGCTGTTTCTTGTCACGTTTCTTGTCTCTGTTAAATCCAAATTAAAGACAAGTAACTAAGTGGAAAGGTTGAAATAAATTGGGAATACTGCAGACTGCAGTCAGCTTTTATTGAATTTTGCATGCTTAATCACCTCATAAATCAGGAAATATGCTCAATCTATATTTCAAGCACTGTGTAGAAAATATCAAATGCAACACTGTCTTAAAGGTACTATTGACAACATCCACTAGATGTTGTACTCCCCCTTCCATTGCATTCACATCACACCGCTGTTGCTCGAAGCATATGACCCCTCAAGTGGTTGCCAGTTTGTTGCAGAACCTGCATATTCATAGTGGAGTGGAGTGAGATGTCAAGTGATGAGTCTTTCGTCTTTCGTCATAGAGTAATGAATTAATTTTGCAACATGTAGCTATATATTAGCTATAGATTTAGGTTACTTTGTGCGGTGGCATTTCAAGATTCATGTAACATAATCTATAGTAATTTTAGGATATGGCTATCTTTAGGTAACATTTAGCCTGTCATCTAAGCAGCGTAGTGCAGGGTATGCGCAGGTATATGGCCTATATCTACTTATTTTTCAGTCTGCATTGCGTATACCCACTTCTTCCCCTCTGGTGCGCATCTTTGTTATACATTATTTGAGGGAACTATAATGTTAGGTAACTGGACACAACCATCACTAATGCTAAAGTAGCACCTCAGGGATTTAAGCTGTTATTTTTCTCATTTTGACGATCTAACCAGTGACAACACATTCGTTAAGATTGTAAGCAATATGGCTGTTGGTAGTTGTTGTTGATTTTGTCTAAATATGCCAAATTGTAATTTTATGGGTTATTGTTGTTCAGACGAGTAAACTAAGCTAGTTAATAGCTAACTGGCAACTACTAAGACTCTTGATCGCTGACGACACAGAGATACCACATGATACCAATGTCGTTATACTATTCGCTCATAAGTCTTGTTAGAAGCAGGAACCAAATGTCAGACATCTTACACAGAGGTAAACAAAACATTCATTTTTGGATCATCAATCATAAATCAATCATCAAATCATAATTCTTTTTAGGAAAAGCAATACTTTTATTCCTTACCTTTCTAAAAGCTCAGTGGATGTTTTTCTGTGTTTTTTAATTATTCATCTACATGTTATCAATAGGACCTTTAAGTTATTGATAATAAACCAGAAATGACAAAGTGCCCAATACAAATGGAACCCTTTAGGGTGTAACAGTCGTTGAATAGGCACGTCCTGTTCCATCATGTCTCTTTGTATTTGTGCCATGAAGGGCTGGGCCTGTTGTAGCATGTTCCCTCTCTGCTCTGGGAGGGCCTAAAAATACATAACTGACATAGGAGGTTTTGCACTCTATTTTTGTAATATGGACCCCCGAGTAATGGGTCCGGCGTGCTCAGAGGGGCAAAACCTTTAACACAGTCACCCCGTGTTGCTTTTGCCTCTCCCAGTGGAATACCAGAGGACGTTGAGCAAAGTGTCACCAAATTTCCATTGGTTACATGTCCCTGTATGTTGTTTATGCTGCTCTGTTTTGCAGTTGTATTATCAACTTTTTCTTCCTTTATTGGACTCGCTCTTGGTGTTGAGACGTTTGACTTAATTTGTTGGCCTTTCTGACCAGCTACTTCACCTTTATTCGCAAAGTACATTACATGCACAGGGGATTTGCTTTGGTGTCTTGGTGCTGGGATACACAGAGCGCAGGGTTACATACATTTGACAGAGACACTCGCATGGTACAAGAGACACACAGGAACTCGCATATAGTGCAGAGGGAATCATCTGGGGTTCCCCTCTTCTTGACAACCAATCCACCAAAGGCATCTGTATGCTACATAGGGGATTAACACTCCATCTATCTCCATCTTCCCAGTGAGAACAAACCCAAGAATGGAGGAATTTGTGTTGCCAACCACACTTCGCCCATCGATGTCATCATCCTGGCTAGCGATGGCTGCTATGCAATGGTAACTACGCTGTGGCCCAGCAGGAGGCTACCACAACACTGACACTGATCACTTTTTCCGAGGCGGCTGCTTGACTGCTGGGATGTCATTTGTCCTGAGATAGATGTGCTACTATTATTTTAATGTGTTTGCTGTGTGTCAGGTTGGCCAAATCCACGGGGGTTTGATGGGAGTCATTCAGAGGTCCATGGTCAAGGCCTGCCCACACATTTGGTTTGAACGCTCAGAAGTCAAAGACCGACATCTAGTGGCCAAAAGGTATTATTACAGCATGGGTTTCATCACTTCTTGCTATACTGTATATTTGGAAGAATTTGGGTAGTTTACCCTAAGGAGGCTTTCACATCAGGGATCCGGGCCCGGATCCAAGTAAACTGGAGTTTAATCTTGAGTATGGTTCATGTGTACTCGGGTACGGTTCGCATCAGGTGTGAAAACTACTGTACCAAAACACGGAAGTGGACTACTATTCAGAATGTGACGCCATACCTATTCGACTGTCCCATTCAAACATGGCCACGAAAGGATCTCTCTGGTCTACCGAAGAACTTAAATGCTTGCTTGAAATTTGGGCAGACGAAAACATACAATCACAACTGGACATTACACACAAAAATGCAGAGATTTATGGAATAATTTGAGAGTATTTACAAGTATACTCTTCTTCTTTGTCTTTATTGGCGGATCGCAAACCAACTAGGTGCATACTGCCACCTACTGTATCGGAGTGTGTAGATACACAAGTGTACTCGGGTACGAACAACATTGCTAATGTGAAAGCTGAGGGGGGGATAATCGTATGAAACAATCGTACCTAATATGAAAACACCCTTAGAACATTATGAACTTGCTCTCATCATCTTAGTGTTTACTGTAATTGCCAATGTAACATTTTACACTAAAGGGGAACTTTGCTTTAGAACACTTCTGGGCTTGTTTTCACACCTGCCTGAGGTTTAGGATCCACCTCAGACAGTTTTTAAGTCAGTTGCTTGCTTTTTTAGATTTTCATCATATTGAAATATAATGTATATGAAATGTACTATATGTACAGTGTCATTAACTGCGATGTATGTTTCGGCAATTAATTTACAAATGTTATTTTTTTTGTCTAGCAATGAAAACAGATCTATTTTTAGCAGCACAAGTTCACGTAGTGTGTAATCCAGTTTCAGTAAATATTAACCAAATTAAGTAACTAATCATAAAAGAAATGCTGAAACATTCATTAGAAGGATACTATCAGTCATGGGAAGCAGGGGCATGTTGACAACATGCCTACACTGATTATCGCATATCTAAATATTGAAGCAATCAAGTAGGTGTGAAAATGAGCCCAGAAGTTAGAAAGTGAAGTCCCCTTTAAATCTGTCTCTCTCTATGGGATTTGAATTACGCCAAACTCCAACAAAGACTGTTCTTCATTTTTGTGTTGTAGCATAAGATTTTATGTTGCTAATGACATATTTCCTATGTTGCAGATTGAGTGACCATGTAGAAGATAAATCTAAATTGCCTATTCTCATTTTCCCAGAAGGTGAGTTTGTAGTTTGGTCTGGTACAGATGGGAGCCTTCATAAATTGAATGGATGTTGTTGTACTATATAATCCTGTTAATGTGTATGATTTTTTTGTAATACTCTTAATCCCCAGGTACCTGCATCAACAACACTTCAGTTATGATGTTCAAGAAAGGCAGTTTCGAGATCGGCTCCACAGTCTACCCTGTGGCTATTAAGGTGAGGGTGGTGTCTGACATTTTTAATTTATTTTTTCAGTGGGCCTGTAGTAGTTTTTATGGCCACTACCATCTACAAGTGTGAAATTCTTTCAAATGTTCCACATTTTATTCGGGCTTATTCCTGCACTGACAAATAATTCTGGTGTATTTCATCCTTACAGTATGACCCCCGCTTTGGAGATGCCTTCTGGAACAGCAGCAAGTTTGGAATGGTCAACTACCTGTTACGTATGATGAGCAGCTGGGCCATAGTCTGCAGCGTGTGGTACCTTCCTCCCATGTCCAGAGAGGTGAGCTTCCACAGCAGCCCTACCCAAACTGGAGACTACACGTCAAAGGTCTTATTTGACCCTCTAAAAGAGTTTCAGAGAGAAACGTCGTATTCCATTGCTACGTTTCTAAAAGTAAAAATACATTTCTGTTTTTATATTTCTACCCATTGAGCCATCAACAATGTTTCATTTTGGTCCTTCGACCCCTACGTCAGCAATTTCGGGCACCCCTGGTTTAACTCCTTATCACGGCCACAGTTAAGAGACAGAATGAAACTCCTAACTCGGCTTTATGAACAAACGCGTGGCGTTCCAGACTTGTGTCTTTGACTGGTCAGCAAACGTCCCGGGCAGAGGACGAAAAGGACCTCATTTGATTGTGATATGAGTGCGACCTACCTTGCACACGAATGTCGGATTGTTTATATGGTTCATTCTGATGTTCCCCGGTGTTTGCATTGTGGGATGCAAATTCAATCTGCTTTGAGTGGGGTTTCAAGACGGGATTTAGTTTCGTTAAGATGTAAGGCTTCAGTGGTTTTCCATCCAGGATGTAAGGAAATTATATTCAAAGCAGTGCATTGAGAGAATGGACCATATACCTACTACTGAACGTGCACGTGACTGACTATACACTCTTATTCACGAGGCGCACACGGGATCGGGGAGTGAGTTGACCACCTCTTACCATAACAAAGACCGCCGGGCGGATGCCGGGTGGTGAGCAGCCCTCACAGCTCCGGACATATTCACCCCTCTTGATTTGCGAAAGCAGAGAAAGGCAAATTATTCACTCTCCAAATGTCAGCTGGATGAATGCAGCTGGCCGTGGCCCCACCAGTCCTCAGAGATGCTATGCCCTTTGATCACATTTTCCACTCGATGACTGGGATGAAAATAGTACATGAGCTAGAGGAGGTGACTGAAAGCTTTCCCTGCTCTCACAAGTTGTAGTAGTAGTAGTAGTTGTTGTTGTAGTAGTAGTAGTAGTAGATGCAGTAATAGTAGTAGATGCAGTAATAGTAGTAGTAGTAGTAGTAGATGCAGTAATAGTAGTAGTAGTAGATGCAATAGTAGTAGGAGTAGATGCAGTAGTAGTAGTAGATGCAGTAATAGTAGTAGTAGATGCAGTAATAGTAGTTGTAGTAGTAGTGGATGCAGTAATAGTAGTAGTAGATGCAGTAATAGTAGTTGTAGTAGTAGTGGATGCAGTAATAGTAGTAGTAGATGAGTAGTAGTAGATGTAGTAGTAGTGGATGCAGTAATAGTAGTAGTAGTAGTAGTAGTAGATGCAGTAATAGTACTAGTAGATGTAGTTGTAGTAGTA
>OMKK01029663.1:0-15271 GCA_900302305.1 Polymixia japonica | reverse complement strand
GGGCGCGCGTATGGATTCATATTTGTATTTTTTTATGATTAATTATGTAATTTTTCTTAAACCGTTTTGTCAGATGTGGTACGTCTCGTTATGATCTGCATAGGCTACCTAATGATTCTCAGGTTGAAACGGATTCAAAAGATGGATTATGATTTTAGGTTTCCTATCAAAGGCTTTTCTATGAAAAATACAATCTTAGAATAATGTTAATCAACCCCTTCAAATTATAAAGTGTGCCTTCATTCACAATGAAAGTGAAATGGTGCTTTCTATATGGTTTATATAAGCGAAACATAGCCTATACACGTTATAGTAGTCACGCCTGTTGGTATAAATAAAAACACGACCAGTTGAAATGCTTCGAGAGCTTGTTTAACACGAGAGGAGTCAGCAACACATTCTTACCCAGTAATCCTCTTAAAGATTGGAAAAATAAAACTGATTGACTGTTGAAAAAAATTGTAGCTCGACCGGAGGACAGCAGACACCCAGAGGAATGTTTATCTCCAAGAAGTCACATGAAGACTGGGAAGCAGGTAACAGATTATTTATTAGGCAGCACCAGCATTCAATTATAGCACACAATATTTTGGATGTGAAAGTATTAATCAACAGACATTCATGGTCTAACAACTAGAATAGGCAGAATGTGGCTAAATCTATTCGGCACCGCATCTCCGGAACATTTTAATAGTCTACACATATAAAGACCTCATATTTCTATGAAAACTGTTGATTCAATGCCTATATTGTTTACGGGCTAGTGGAGCACATGATGCGTCAAATCCCAGTCCGCTGCGTGTCTTGCGGTGGCATGACGAGAATAATTCTAAACACAAGAACGAATATCCCCCTTGACCCGTGTTAATATGTTTATTGTTCCACGTATTCACCGAGAGTGGAAGACTTGGTCATCTAGCCTGCCTCGGGATTATGACCAAGCGCTCCTATAAGCACCGAGGGTATAAATACTCAAGGTGAACCTCTCCAACCTCAGTCTGGACGCATCTACCCATTTTACGCGCTGGTTACGCGCGTAGAGCAGCAGACTATCGCGAGTAAACAATAAGTTAAAGAGCAGGCCGAAATCTTAAACGGACCATTTCGGCACACTTTTTTTTTTTAACAACTTTAAAACTTTGAGTAAAAGCCAGGACACCATGTCGGTGGTGAGCGCCGTGCCGTTCATGAAACCTCTCCACATGCGCTCTCCGGGTTCCCAGGGGCGTCGCCACACGCTCCCAGCCAGCGAGTTCCGTTCCCTCAGCCCGGAGGACGCTATTAGTGTGTTTGAGATTGAGAGAGAAGGTAAGCAGATACTTGCTTAAGGCGTCATTGTTTGCAACATACAATCGTATATTACTTGCTGTAGTTTGTCTTTACTTGGCTATCGACAACGTTATGTTGAAGTAGACTTAAGAAAAGGGAACACAGACTTTCATACTTTGAGTTATATTTGTTGTGTATCCCTCCAGTTTATCCATATATTAGATAATAATTAGGGATGTCTAGACTGGGTAACAGTATAGGAGTTTTGTGTCGTACCATGTTTAGTTATGATTAAACTGACAGTTCCCAGAGATGAGCTGGACATTGTAGTTGACCCTGCCATTTCTATCCCCCTAAAGCGTTCATCTCCGTGTCTGGAGAGTGTCCTCTCCACCTGGACGAGGTGCGTCACTTCCTCAGCCTGTGTCCTGAGCTGTCACTTGGCTGGTTCGAGGAGGGGCGCCTGGTGGCTTTCATCATCGGCTCTCTGTGGGACCAGGACAGGCTTACAGTGGTAAGACAGAACCAACCACACCTGGAGAGAAGTTTACTTTAGATTGACCGGTAGGGAGTCACGAGATGAGGTTCAAAACAGAGCAGAGGACTCATAATACTGCAAATGCAAGGGCTTTCATCAGTGCGTCATAGGCTCAATCACCATTATGTTACCTCATCCGGCGATAGATAGTGACTCAGACATTTATTTAAATGAAAATCTTCTGAGATCTTCGAGATCACCACTTTAAACATGTATATACAGTCACAACAGTGTGCACAACAACCGTGTATTCACCTGTACTCACAAACTGTGCTTGCCCTCTCTTCCGTGCAGGACGCCCTGACTCTCCACAAGCCCCGCGGCACCACGGTCCACATCCACGTGCTGGCAGTGCACCGGACCTTCCGCCAGCAGGGCAAAGGTTCCATCCTGATGTGGCGTTACCTCCAGTACCTGCGCTGCCTGCCCTACATCCGCCGCGCGGTGCTCATGTGCGAAGACTTCCTGGTCCCCTTCTACCAGAAGTCGGGTTTCGCGGTGCAGGGCCCCAGCGAGATCACGGTCGGGCCCCTCACCTTCACCGAGATGTTCTTCCCCGTCAGAGGCCACGCCTTCATGCGTCGGAACAGCGGTTGTTGACGTGACACACGCTCTTGTCGCCGGTGGCGACACAATCCCATTGGATGGAGGATCTGTTAATGCTGTTGGTGTGTTTGTCTGAAAGTTTACTACTTCAGGTCATGTGTCCTGTCTGAAGTGTGTGTTTGTGCTGCAGAAGACAGACGACCCTTGCAGGACAGGAGCTGTCTCTGCCACTCAAACCCCCAACTGCAAAAATAATATAATAATTGAATTAATCTACCTCTAGTTTATACTAAAGTCTGATAGAAAAGAGTAGAATTAGAGAATGAAAAGTTACTGAAAGAATATAATCACTAATTTCTAATTTCAGTTTTTTCTTTTCTATTTTTCTTATTTATGTGTTTTTCCATTTTATTTTTGTATAAATGCTGGACATTTTTTAATGGAAAGTATAATATCAATGTATTGTGACAATTTTGAATGATACGTTATTATTGCAACCATAATCTATCATAAGGTTTAACTATAAAAAAAAAAGGTAAAATTTTAGGTTTCTAAAAAAATCTAAAATCCTTAAAAAAAAAAGTGATATTTTAAATAGTAGGCAGCTGTCCTGCTGCTCAGTCAGTATCCTGTGGCTATGTTACTTTCATTTTTATACAGTTAAACGTGGCTTCCTGCCTTCCAAGATGCTAAAAGGACCGTTTCTAGTGCATCTTCAATCAGTGTCTTCCCACTTCAATGGACCTGTTTTCTCTCCAACAATCTCTCATGTATAGTTTTATAAACAAATCCAAACACAGTTCATCTTTAAAAACACTGGGAAGCTTAACGAGTGTGATGGTGTTCAATTTTCATTTTGCATTACTATGTCAACCAGACTATTATTCAGTAAATAAACCTTTAATGACCATGGAAAGAAACAATCTACAGTAAGTAGATTACGAGTAAGAATATAAGACGCTATGTGTCAGTGAGTTGACTTTCAAGTTCTCACCAAACACTAGTCTATAGCAGTATGGCTAGAATGACTTAGTAGCCAAGGAGTTGAGAAGCCGTCTGTCTTCATCCACGGGTATAACGGTTGTAAACGTCTCAGGATTTACTCGTGCATCTGTTTACTAGTCCTTAATGCCTGTGAAAACATTGTAAACATGTTCAGGCAGCAGTGTCAGCAAGGGCCAGTGTCTGTGATCTATTGAGAAATGTGTCTATGTAATGTAAATGAATGTACAACAGAGCACTATATAGCCAATCACTTTGAACTGAATTGTGATTACTGTATTATAAAAAGGCATAAATATGATAGACTGTATATTTGAAAAGGAATTTGCTTCTGAAATCCCCACCTTGATAATGAGTCGCCTTCTCACCTGCAGACGCCATTTCTGCCTCTATAAGTCTTGGATCAAGACATTTTTTTTATAACCTGTTCTTAAAATAAATAAAGGGTTTTTATTTTCTTCAATCTCTGCTTTTACATGTTTTTATTCATAATGTTGGGGCAGCTAACACCTCGTTAATGTCAAAATAGGTATTGGGCTTCTTGAAAGAGATTACCAAGAAGATCGGCTTGTATGTAGAGAAAACAAAGTGGATTCAAAGAGCAGAGTTTTATCAGCAAGCTAAAAAGTCCTCCAGATCTAAGCCACACTTTATTCACTGTACTACATTCACCCCTAAGATCAAGGACATCATTTTAAAACATTGGCATATTCTTCTAAATGACCCATCCTGGCAAGAAACCTTTAAAGATCTACCTATGCTCACTTTTAAAAGAGGAAGAAACACAAGGGACAGACAGGGTTGTTACAGCATGTCGGCAACAGAACCGTAAACTCGCAACTAAACCTCTTCAAGGCAACTTTAAGTGAGGAACCTGCATGAATTTCCAATATACCAAAAACCTTAAGTCTTTTAATCACCCTACCAATGGAAAGATCATTAACATTGAGGACTTGATTACTTGTAAAACAAAACATATAGTCTATATGATAGTGTCCATGTGATAAAATATGTATATATATATATAGGTGAGACATCCTGTTCCCTTAAAGAGCGTATCACTGAACATAGGAGCTCCATCAACAGGAATGACGTAACCAGTCCTGTTGCAAGACATTTCAGTGAAAAGCAACATCACATTTAATCTCTATTTTTTATAGGCACGGAGGGTTAAGGTCATTTAATTGTTTGTGATTGTGGGCTTGTGAAGCCCTTTGAGACTGTAATGTGATTAAGGGCTATATAAATAAACTTGACTTGACTAGTTAAGTGATTAAGTCCAATCAGAGGTTGTTATGTCAATTTTCTCAGGACAAAGGGAGAAGTATTTCTAGTGGTTTGTTATGATGTATTTTTTATGATGTATCTTGTTGCTCTCCCTACTCTTTCTATATATATATAGCACAATATCAAATTTTCAGCATATTTTGGGTTAAGGCCTCTTCTGTACGAAACTCAAGTACCGTCCCTTAGTTGCACAAATATGGTGTCACCCATGCCTCTTATTGGACACTCCCCTTGCCAGTCTGGGACAACGATTGGCCTGAAGCCACATGACCGCATGTGGATGCATATGATTGGTTGTCTTTTATATTTTGTAACCTTTTTGAATATGAACCAGGCCTTAAGAGTACTCTGTCATTTGGCAAGGGACAAGAAGAAAATTAACATCTTTATCTCTCTCTCTCTCTCTCTCACACATTTCTTGAATGATATTTATTTTGACATGATTGCTTTCACATACAAATATTTCAGGTATATCATATAAAACTGAAGTAACACAGAACAGTACCTTGATCATGACCTGAAATTCATTCCAAACGTTCCCTTTTTTTATTCCAATAAATAGAAAAGACGTATTTGGTCCTGATACAAACGCAGCAGTATGACTGCTGTATACATTAAAGCTTGTGGGCATAGCTTGTGGTTCAAATCAAAGTGACTCGTCAAATCTTTACATTTCAAAAAGGCACTGCACCATAAATTCCTAAACAAAGGATGTCATTGTTAACGTCTTCTCCACTTATGAGGACGGTTTGCTAATCTTTGAAACGGATGACAATCTTAATATGACAATATGAAAATAAAACATTTTATAAAAGCATTCAGTTATCCAGCATGTCGCTTATCTTCCGTACTTGTTCTTGAGTTGAGCTCTTGAGTTGTCACCAACTTCAGCGGACCGGTGACTAAGCGAAGTCCCCGCAGAGTAAATCATATAATCCACCACACAACAGTAATCCATCTTGCTTTCGTAGCGGTTAGCAGCTAACACCTGCCACAATCCCAGGCTGAACAACAAACAACAAATTAGTTTTCAGGTTCTTAAAACGTTTGAGGCCCCCGGTCACAAATGAGAATTAAAGTCTCTCTCGCTCCCTGGGAGTCAGACTTATTAACAAATATTGCTGCTCTTGTCATGTAGGGACCCATCAGAAGTAGGCTAATGATCCGTTTTTGGGTAATGACCCACAACTTGAGCAACCAGCTGTTAGAATAAAGGTAAGAGAGAAAAAAAAAAGATATATGGCGCACAGGACAAGATTTTGACTGTTGTCCGCCTTAACTTGGATGTTTCTGGCTGCATAACTTCTTCTGTTTAAACTCCTCTAGCTTGTACCGATTGTAGCAAGGATAGCAAAACAAAGTCAAAATGATAAAAGACAGAGCCTTGTAAGTTTCACATACAGTATAAGGCTCAGGTAAAACTTAAATGACATGTTGTGAGTCGATGACCATTCAACAAGGCACAGACCAAAACATACAGTAGAGAAAAATAAAACACTTTGATATAACTGAAATGCCCCTTTTAGTGAATTAATCCTGAAATTGTTTCGATGCACATTTTTTTAATCTATGAGAAAAGAAAAATCGACACAGTGGTTCAGGCACAACTGTAGCATTTAACAAATTTGACCCCCTTTTGACCAATACAAATGTTATATTAAGAAAAAAAACAGGGTTTGGGGCAGTGACGCGACGTAGAATAAATGAAGATTAATATTTACTCATATCTGTGAACTGATTGTGGAAAACAACATGCATGCAGTATAAGCAGCTTCTGAAATTGGTTTGATAAGTATTCAAAATTCATATGTTTTAAGAGTTGATTGCAAGCATTAATCAACAAGACTTGCAGCTCTACAGAACGGCGTCGTCAAGGCAACTAGTGGTTTTGGATAGAATTCTTGCCATAGTTACTTAACCTTTTCTTTTTCAAGAAGATATTTCACTGTACTTCTGGGACGGCAACATGGTTAATACTTGGAATTCAAACTTGCAGCGTGACATTTAACTGCTCCCGAAAAAGTATTGCAAACTACATAAATACAAAAGACGAATTGTAAAAAAAACAACTTGTACGTATGAATGCACTTGATGACTTACAATATTGAACTGCTGCAGAAACGAATGACTTTGTTTTTTAGTGTAAAGTACATCCACTGTTGCAGAAAGCAAAAACAAAAAGTGAAACGGGAGGCATCTGTTTATCCAGTCATCAGATTATGAGTTGTGTCTTCGTACGTATTCGTTTTCGATGACATCAGTCTTTCTTATAATCTTCAGTCATCTCTCCTGCCAGACGTCCATACAATTCAAGTTAAATGTTATTTTCGACTCAAGGTGTCGTGGCTTTGACACATCTTCAAGGCATTTAACTTGATCATGCAACCTTTTATTGGTTTAACAGACCAGACCTTTGAATCTCTTTTCCTTAAGGTTCTTCCGGCTCCTTCCAGAACACCCCTCCCTGTTCTCCGGTACTGAAGACCTGCTTGGTCTGTCATCAACTTAACTGAGAACTGACCATGGCCATTTCATTCACATTCCATTTACTTCCTTTAATGTTTTGAATAGTTAAATATAAAAAAACAACAACCTTGGCCCCATGTTTGCCACACACATGCCATCGATTTGACCCGGAAATCATGGACCTCATCGCTGGTTAGGGCCAACCAAAGGTTCATCGCAAGCCGCTAGTGCACCACGTGGTCGATGTCGTGGTCAATGTCGTACTTCTCACAGAACTTGTTGGTGAAGGGCAGGCAGGTGAGGTGCTCCAGCCAGTGCCAGTTGATCGGATAGATGTAAAACCACACGATCAGGGAGGAGAACAGCCCCGTGTAAACCAGCAGCGACAGGCCGATGAGGATACGTTTCCTGTACTTGTCGAAAGTCCCGAAGGTGACGTAGGGCAGAAAGGCAAAGGAGAGCAACAGTCCGCTGAGGAAGCCAAAGATGTGGGCGATGTTGTCGATCCACGGCAGCAGGCCGCACAGGAAGAGGAAGAGCACGATGCCCAGCAGCTTAAGGAAGGCTTTCCACGGTTTCTCAAGAATCTGCCAGCCCTGGAACAGCTCCACAAACAGGCAAGCGAGGAGACCGAACTGAGACCCTGCCGGACCCACCTGGAGGGAGAACGGGAGAGAAGACAAGAGAGCGAGAGTCAAACACGTGAGGGAGGGAAAGACACAAACGCCCATCTCATTGTTTATTCACACATCACAAAGTAGTCTTGAGAGAGAAGCACTGTCACTGGACTTTGGGGAATTTCTGAGCAGGTGTTTTGATGGTTCTGCGGCAATTCTGTAATAACGGGGCTCAAATGTGTTGTAGTAATCACACACACACACACACACACACAAATAACAAGGTTAAAGGTTAAAGTCCCACTGATTGTCACACAAGTGTGAAATTTGTGCGCCGCGCTCGGGGATCATTGGTGATCTAAACCCCCCAAGTCCCCTCCCAGTCCCAAGGTGGACACTCTACCACTAGGCCAAGGGCTGGTCAAAACCTAGTATGGCCGGACCATGTATGGTCAATGTGCGAAATTGTGGCCAAAAGTCTTGTCACTAGAGGGCTTTTCATTTGAAGCGGATACATCGGCCAATAGAGAAACTCCAATACTCGGCCGACCAATGGTATAACTTCATCACTCAGTCAGTGAGTGAGTCAGTGACGGACAGACATTCGTGTTTATAGGGCTGGCCCCGCTGTTGCGGTCCAGCCAAAGAATCATGCTCCAAGTGTTTCCGACTTTGGTGTCTTGGTTTTTTGGCTTTTAGTTTTGAAAAAGTTGTTCATGCTCACAAGTGTAGATGACAGTTAGTGAACAGTTAGGAATAGTAGATCGCACACTACATTCCTGTTCAGTGTTGTTGAACTTGAGTTATTTGTTTCAGTGTTCTGAAGACACACTACCAGCCTTGGGTCAGATATTAAAGGTGTGCAGATTAGAATGACGTCAGGGCCCCAGTTGGGAGGCTTGGCCAGGCGTGAAGCAGATGGCTAATCTGTCAGGACACTAAACTGTCACAAGGGCAAAAAAGGGGGTGGAGTTTGATAGACCTGAAGTCACAGCCCTCTGACCTTACATGGTTCAGACACGCTGACTGACACGTTTCAAACACGCTCCCCTACATGTTGTGTGTTACAACATGGTTCCGAGAGTTAAGTGCTCGTAAAATACGGAGATCTCATCAATGCGTTTTACAAGCACTTACTTGTGGAACTATTTTGTCCCAACAAAAAACTATGGTTTGAGAGGCTGTGCACAGCTAATAATCACTGCGCCCATCAGGACTAATGTTTGTTAGGACAAAATAGTTCCATGAGTTTGTATAAAACGTGGAGATCTTGAGATTTTGAAATACAATTTCTTAAACGTAGTGAATTCCAGAGATGCAAAATGTAATTAATCAGCGGTTGCAGTTGTTGTTGGAAGGTGTATTTCCTCACATTGGGGAGCTAGGCTAGCTGACCCCACCCAACTCCAGTCATGATGCTAACGCGTTAGCAGTTGCTCTGGACCCAACATTTTATTGGACGTATAGAGATGAAAATATCAATATGCTCATCTGACTCGGGGTAAGACTACGAAAACACGTATTTGCCAAAAATGTTGGAGTATCCCTTTAAAATGAGAGAGCTTCTGTACCGAGAGATGGACGACTACAAAACGTGAGCGAGCTCGTGTTCAAGGCTGTAAAATGCCCTCTTGTGAATATCATTTTGTTCTCCTCGCGCCTTTTCACCCTGTAGTGGCCCGGCCACACCGTCAGTGAAAGGTTGAGTGTAATCTGGTCACGGTTTCGTGGGAACCAAAGTCACACCACAGCAGGTGCTTCAACTAACACCGGTGAAGCTTCTGAAAAGCATTCTTAGACAGGCCCGCTCAGATGATGCCTCTTCATTCTAATTCCTCTTGGCATGTCACACATGTCTAATCTCAGAACGCTTACTCCACCAGGTGAAGTGTCAACAAGACCCTCATAAAACACTACATCACACGAAACGCAGCCTGTTAGCAATTCAGCTAGTTGAACCCAACGGAACCACAAAAACATTAACATCATCCGGTAACAACGGTTGGGTTGTTTTGATCATGAAAGGTATATGGGGTTTTTTTAATGTCCAGGGTGAAAACATTGTATTTACATGCCATAGTTTAATATATTTTGTGATCAACAATGAATATAACTTACTTTAAATTACTACTAAAAACTACAGAGGACTACAAACACACTGCCCAGTTTTAGGTTTTTGTGTCACACACTTCGCTCTTGTTTATTTCTATGCTAGGTTAGCAAGCAAGTAATCTTTGATGCATTTACATAACAGCCTCAGTATCACTGAAGAACTACAGCAGCATAGAAAGTGGAACTGGAGCTTCCGCTGACATAGCGTATTTATTTATTTACTAGTTTATTAATTTAAGAAAAAGGAGAGTTGGAAGTCTACCCTTTTGCATTTCAGACAGTAGGAAAGCTGCCAACTTCACCGTTGGACTATGTTTTGGAACGTCAGGTTCTGATCACAACAGATTAGACAGTGCCGCTTACAAGTACATTAGAGAAAAGCCTCCCAGACTCTTTGTAAAGAAGTGTCTCTCATTCTGTCAATTAACTTAAAGAATAATAATTGGATGGCTGAATGGACAGTCCTTATAAAATCAAAAGTTACAACAAATGGAAAAACTGAACATTAGGTTATAGTGCTGTCGTTTGAAATACTGTATGTCTCCCTACAATATGTATTTCCCAACGAACAGCATAAGTTCAGCATTTCTGAATGCAGGAGAGGTGATGGAGGAGAAATAGGATAACATTTATGATTTATTCATACTCCTTCACATCTATTCCTACAAGACTTCATAATTGTAATTGTTCTAATCACAAACTGACGCTTAAGTCATTACCAAGCCATAGGGGTCTCCTTAACTCAACGGTAAAGAGATAATCCTCTCAAACTGCCTCTTTAAGTGGCTTGACCACTGACCACTCTGTGTTGTGCCTCACATGTGCTTCTCCTGGTTATTCCTGGTGAAAGTCTGTGAACTCGCCCACGCTGAGGGGACCGGTATGGGGGCGGGGTTTCTGACTCCTGAACGTCAAGGGACGTCACGCCGGCATGTTGACAGGTGAAGAGCAGAGCCACCTCACGTCATATGACACGGCTGCCAGATGCGAGCTATTGGGGTCAACTTATGTAGGAAATATAGGTAAATACTGTATGGGCTTCCTGTTTTGGTTGACACACTTCCTTTGGACCATATTTCTGCAGGAGTTCATGGCCCCACGGTGCACAAAATGGACCCTAGGGAACCAATCTTAACGGCAATGGTGTCATTCTTCCATAGCCGTTACAATATGCAATTCAAATTTATTTTATAATATGTTAAAGCTAAACTCCTGTCTGTAGTGGCTTTAAAGTTCCCGTCCATCATATCCCAGCAACATCTGAGTGGAACTATTTGACAGATCTGCTCCGTATACATATTTTCTGAAGCAGTTCACGTTTATAAGAGACTTTAAAACTCTAGAGCATCATCATGAAGTGTTTTTAATTTGAAAAATTATATTCACTTAAAAGCAGTAGCCTTTGTTAAAACCACGGCAACGACATTACGCTAATAGTTTAAGCTAAGTGTGGCTTATAGAGGCACAGGGAGGTGAAAAGATGCCAGGAAATGTCAGTAACCCAGACTGTGTTCTCTTCACAAACTGAGGATGCTCAGCCAAGGTGCCAACGTTATTTAAGAAGATTATATCTTGGATTTGAGAATATTATAATATTCTATCCTTTACACATCTTTTCCCTTAGGTGTCCCTGGTAAAAAAAAAATTCAACTCAACCGAAGACAAATTCAAATTTGTACTCGGAATGACAGAGTGACATGAATGAGACAGAACCTGTAGCGACTAGCTAGAAAATCTGATGTAAGTAAGAAAAGCCTTTCCTGTTGGCAGCAGGTGTCAACTAGGAGTCACTTACAGACGCAGAGAAGTGGTGCTGGTGGAGATGCGAGAGAGAGATAATAGCATCACCTCAGAACGCACACAGACACGCTCTGACATCACTTCCTGTGCTTGCTGAGCAGTTGAGTCAGCAGTCACCCGGTGTCTCTCTCACACACACACACACACACACACACTTAATCTGGTATCCCAAGAGGATTGATCCAACTTTCCGAGGCTACATAAGACTGAGGATGATGGGGTGGATTAGCTACGGTAACGATGCCCTGTGATCTGTGTGCGTATGCAAGTCTTTTAAGGTGAATCCTGAATCCTGAATCCTGAATCCCAGGCCTAGCTGAGGTGGCGTCTGCTAGAGCCTGTCTGTCTCAATATAACCTGGCCAATAGATTCTCCTTCAACCTGCAGGCCTGCGCACAATACCAGAACAAGTCTAGCTTGGAGGTGGGGGTGAGGACATGAGGAGGTGAGGAGGTGAAGAGGTATTGGGGTGGTGGCAACCATGTCCCTCTAGATGAGGCAGTTCTGTTGGCAGTTGTGCTGGTTCTTCCAGTAATCCTCAGCGGTAGCCAACTCCCTCCGGTAAATAAGCTGAGCTGAGCTGAGCCATTGTCTGGAACCAGTGGAGGAAGGGACCACGGCTACACTGGAATTTTATAAATGGTGTTTTCTGTTTCATTTTTAATTGACTCTTCCTAAAGGTCAACCAGACTGTTGCATCATGGGAGGTTACAGCTGCCAGTAGAGTGAGTGCAGATGACTGATGTGGACCAGATTTTGAAGTCACCAGGGACGTCTGAAGTAAATACTCTGTCGTGGTTTTACTTGAGATGCCACATTTAATCAGTACAATAAATGTTTTTACTGAATGTTGCACATTTGGGACAGTTTCTTTGGTTATTTTTATAATTGCTTCACACAGGAAAACAGGAATGCAGGCCCACACCTCTCCCACAAGCTGACACCTGACCAGCTCAGCGGAGATCAGCACTGTGTGTGTGTGTGTGCGCACACAAGTATGTATGCTGGAAAAGACAAAAAAAATGGTGTCGTTGCACGTTTGTAAACAGGATTGTTTGCTCACATGCAAGCACATGTGTATGCATGTGCACATACTGTACAGTACATGACCTGTGTGTGTGTGTGTGTGTGTGTGCATGCATGCAGAGAGGCTTGCCCATTATCTTCATGCATGCACCTGCTGAATGCGTGCGCAAGTTTGCGTGTGGTTATATCTGTGTGTCCGTTGCATGTTTGAGAGTGTGTGTGTGTGTGTGTGTGTGTAGATAAGCTACCTCAGCTCTGTAGGGCAGGAACAGGGCTGAGGCCAGGTTTCCTGTGATCCCGCTGAGGATGTATATGATGGAGATGCGGACCCAACCGGCCAGCTTCTCCAGGTCCCTCAGGATGGTCATCTGGAACACCACAGACACCAGGCAGTGCAACAGCCTACAAACACACACACACACAGATTTCAGTATTGTATGTTTGTTTTTGTTGAGGGATTTCACGTGTGCCTGGTATTAACACTAAGAATCCAGGAGAATGGCTCACGTGAAATCAGCGGGACCTCGTTTAGAAATATCTTCCTATGTTTTAAACACTAAACAATGCTGACATGTGGGGACCAAACCTATTTAGCTGGCATCCACGCATAATGTGTTTAACCCACCTCATCTCAAGGGCGTAAATATTCCCCATGCTAATTTGTGAGTATATTGTTTTTCATTAAAATACTTGTATCCAAGGTAAAATACCCCTGGGTGAAAACAGAACAACAAGAACCAAGAACCCTAGTTGCTAGCCAGTGCAGAAGTCTCCCCACTCTGGATCCACAGCGTCCAGCACTGTGACATTTTCCAAACAATTCCTCTTGGGAGCGAAGCAACAGCAGAACGGTAGTGCAGCAGCACTGAAATGCAATTAAACTGAATACTGTGTACAAAAAAATCCCAGGATGTTGCCTGAAAGGAATGGGAAGTCAATGTGCGCTTCAGTTTGTTGTGAAGTGGATGTGTACCCAGCGTGGAGGAAGAGCGAGAGCCAGAGGCGGTAGAACTGGTCAGGAACATCAGGGTTGAGGAAGGGCAGCAAACCACAAACATCGTCCAGACAGTGGACCTGAGCAGGGAGAAGTCACTGGGTCACAAAGACATTAAATCTCTCTCTCTCTCTCTCACACACACACAAACAAGAACACACACACACACACCTGTGAGCACAGTGTGGCGCCCTCGTGGAAGTAGCCGTGCATGAAGGTGCAATACTCCCTGGTAGTGATCTCACACCTTTAGGAGGGAGGAAGGAGAATGTAATCGAATGTACCGAGGTCAAAGGTCAATCATAATCACGCACGGGGTGTCCTACAACTAAACTGAAAGCTTCCCCAAACATTTTGTCTTGAGATTCTAAGAGGCGGGACTTCTACGATGTTTATATCTGTACCGCCTATAGACAGGAAGTAAGAACTAGCCGACAGCCGGCGTCTCTCACCTGCCCTTGGTTCCTATGCAGCACGGCCGTCCCTTGATGTTACAGTCCATGTGACGGTAGCCGGTGTGGTTCCACTTCTGAGGGAGCGTACACACCTGGAGGACGGGATGAGCGATAAAGCAGACATGAGCTTGTGACCCTTGACCCCCTCATTGTTCTGTCGTCTCCAGTGATTAACAGGGTCAGAACGCTAAAGACACTTCAGATGTTACAACTCTCTCTTTTTTCCCTTCCCGGACCTCCCACAGACTGTGGCCAAAGAAAATGTGCACAAGGAATTTCTTGCATGAGGATTTCTTTTTTGTTTTGTCAGAGCACAGATTGATGGTGTGTTCTCACCGGCCACTGGGTGATGTCATCAGGCCAGGTGTGAATCTTCGTAGAGGCAGGTTGCTCACAGAGCCTGTTCCCAGCATGCACCACGGGGAGACAAATGACAACTTGATCAATTATAGACCGACAGCTACTAAATTAAACCGTATCATCCAAGATGACAAGCCATCACTCACAATTGAAGCACATTTAAAAACACAAATAATAAATTATTATTGTCTTATTGTATTGTATCTGCAGTGTTTTTTTTACATCATTTGGCCCAAAAGTTAAATGCATATATGCTCGCCTTAAACACTTATTAGCAGAGTACAAAAAGATATTGTTTGATGACACATACTACCATTGTTTACCTACCAAGCTAGCCATAAGACTACTACGACCATAGTGAAATGTAATGCTACGAGACGCTGAGGTCAGGAATGGAACGTAAAGGGATTCTATAGAATGTAACTTCATTCAGATGGATAACAGATGGAATTAAATACTATTGATCAGGAGGTAGAACTGGAAGATAAAGGCATTCTACAGAATGGGAGTACTGGTCTAGAGAAGCAGAGCCAGTACCTGGGATCCTGGTGACACACAGAACCAGACGACCTCACGATGTCCACGTTCTCATTGTTCCACTTCATGAAGGTGGCTAGCGTCTCCTACACACAAAGGGTTATTTTGCAACATGCAACAACATTTTAGGATCATGTTATTTATGGACTGCGAGTCTGAATTTAGTCTATGAGTGTAATAGTATCTGTACATCCGTATGTAGATATACTTAAAATACAAGATAGTGGAGCAGCAGATTGCATTCTACAATGAGTGTTGTGTG
>OMKK01029662.1:0-10919 GCA_900302305.1 Polymixia japonica | reverse complement strand
ACACACACACACTTTCTCTCTCTCACTCTCCCCCTGCCCTCACGCATTTATTGTCTCTCTTCCCACATCCTGAGGTGTTTTTAGGGAAAATAACAAGGTGCTAGGTCATAAACGGCACATGACATAACCCACACATGACATGGCCAATAATAAGTACATAGATTGCAATCTGTGTTCACCTGAGGAAAAGTTGTAAAAGTATTTTGACACCATTCTGAGACAGGAGCCAGGTCTTGGGGTCAAGTTCAGTGGAAGTGAAAAACACAAGGAATACTACACTCACTCCCATGTTCTAATGCTGCAATTTTTGTTAAAACCCCCAAAAGTTTAAACACTTAAATGTGAGATGTGAAACGTGACAGGCATTTTTATGATCTACTAATTTAATCTTCCAGGATCCAAGAGGATCCAGGATGGTGCAGTGGAAAGGCCTTAAGTCAGTATGCTGTGGTGAGTTACGTCTTGTACAGTGTATTTAACACACCAATGTGCAGCCCAGAGATTCACATTAGATCGTAATATAATATTTCTTGCTGAGTTGGAATAACCAGTACTAATTAAATTGTTTAGGCAGGATGGCAGCTCCTCTAGGTGGATTTGCCCACCCTGCCTATTGTTTTAATAGTCATATCTGATGGTCTGGTGTTGTACGTAGAGCACCACTGAGCACATAAGCATTAAACTGGCTGATGCTTGTTTTGCCTCTCTTTTCAGGGGTTGTCAACATGACCTTCCCTCTGTCTGACCAACCTGTGTTCGGAGAGTGGTTCATCTTTGTGGAGATGCAGAGCCATACCTACAATAAGTCCTTTGAAGTGCAGAAGTATGGTAAGGACCTGTACAAAATAACTGAGATTAAAGGGATTCATCTCTTTACATGATAATAGCATTGAGTATAGCATTGTCTATCAAGGGTTTATGGTGACTAAGTGCCATTTTAGTTGACATTTTTGGGATTTATGACATTGCCTCTTTTTGCATGTTTTATTGTTCTATAATGTGGTTTTGCCATTTTTATTGGTTTTTATTCACGGTTTTCTTATTTTTGGGAGGGAAAACTAAAGTTTATTCCTAGCATTTAGCTGATGCTGTTTTAGGAGAATAAGTTTAATTTAATGTATAACGAACATTACAAGCAGACAGGGTTAAAAAGAGCAAGATAAAATGACTGTGCTGAGTTAGTAAAATATATGACAACAGTGACATTTTCTTGCGCTGCTAACAGTGATGCCCAAGTTTGAGTTGGTGATTGATCCACCGCGTTACATCCGCGACCTGAACTCCTGTGAACAAGCCACAGTCAGAGCCAGGTAAGTGACTTCGCTACTATTATAACGGAGTAGATAGAGGGTGGCTGAAAAACCCAAACGCTTTCCTTTCCAGAGTGATGTTTTTTCGGGTGTGGTGTGCACCCTAAACAAGCTTGTATGACGTATCAATCGGCATGTACTTTCATCAAGTCTACTTGAAACTCTCTGAGCAGCTCTGTTTCATGGTACATGTTTCTCTGTTGCTGTGTGTCTGTGCATTCACTGTGATTGCTATTTTATAGCGTTGCGCTGACCAAGTTTCAGTATATGTATCCTGGTTCATCGTGTTTTAACTCAAATAACTGCCTAGAATATATTGGTATGTGGGAGCCCTGGGTCAGAATTGTTATATACTGTATGTATATTATGACCAAAGTTGATCTGTATGAATCTTTGACGTCTTCTGTTGTCTAGGTATACCTTTGGGAAGCCAGTGACAGGAAAACTGACGGTGAATATGACCGTGAATGGAGTGGGCTATTACCGCCATGAGATGGGTCATCCTGTAGTTAAAACCATGGATGTGAGTTTATCTAACCAGAATATACAGTACTATACTGTTGTGTGTGAACTTAAATGTGATTTTAAGGCCAATGTCATAAGTAGTATTGAATGCCTAGCCTGCTAATCTGGACTCAGAATAAGTCAGAATTACTAATGTAGAAAAGAATAACCTGAACAGGCTCTTCTAACATAACATCAGCCAAATTGTTGAAAGCTTTTATCCAAGGTGCCTTACAGTACAAAAAGGGTACACATTTTTAGCATGGGCAGCCCCCATGGGAATCAAACTATCCCTGGCAGTGTTGGTGACATGCTGCACTCTTTGAGCTATACCAGATTCCATTTCACTTGTTTTTCAGATCAAAGGCTCTGCGACCTTCAGCCTGTGTGTCAAGGACATGATGCCCCTGGACGTGGCTGATCACTTCAGGGGCACAGTGAGCATGTGGGCATCTGTGACCAGCATGGATGGAAGCAGGCAAACCACGTTCGACGACTCTACACCTGTCCATAAACAGCTTATCGACATCAAGTACTCCAAGGACACACGTAAACAGTTCAAGCCTGGTCTGCCCTACAAAGGGAAGGTGAGACAGCAACACTGGCTTTTTGACACCAGGAGTGATGGGCACTTTTACATACAAAGATCTTACCTTTCAGACACTTTTGCAGGTTAACATCAAGCCTCTTCTCTATTCTTGAAAGCAGTTTGAGATGAAATAATGAATGTGGCTGGTTAATTTTGACCACATTAGCGTTTTTAACTGCGTTTTAACCCTATATCTCACAGATTGAGGTGACCTTCCCAGACGGGAGCCCAGCTGATGGAGTGCGGGTGCGCGTTAAGGCAGAGCTGACCCCAAAGGAGAACGTCTACACCAGCGAGCTGACCTCCAAGGATGGCCAGGCCACCTTTGAGATTCCCTCCATCCCCACCGCTGCCCAGTATGTCTGGCTAGAGGTCAGTGGCTTCACAGCCCCGGAAAGGTGGAGTGGGCGGGTGGAGAGCAGTTTCAAAGTGTTGTAGACTGTTACAAATAAATCGTATGATTGGCAACGAGTTAGAGAGAGACCGATATGTGGGAGGGCAAAAGGGATGGAAAGAGAGAGATAGAATTGTCAGGTTTTACGATTTGTATCAGTGAAAGTAGGACTTGATACTATGGCTCACCATTTAGTGATAGTGATAATGTATTCAAGTAGGAATGAGAGTCTCCACTTTAATACGTTATCACTTTTGAATAGTGAGCCATACATTTATCATGAACAAACCTTTTAGAAAGACATCATGTCAAAACAGCTTGTTTTAATCAATAAAAAGAGAAAATTGAGAAAGAGAAAGAGAAAATTGTGTTTGCAGTACATTTGCTGTCTTCCCATCATATGGGATCTTTATTTTATTTTTATTTGCTTTTATTTACCTATCCAGATAAAGCTGTACACCACTTATCTAAATTTGAATACTATGTTTTTCTTTGCCCGGCATAGACCAAGGTGACATCTATTGAGGGCAAGCCAGCAGGAGACCAGTACCTGCCCAGCTACCTGTCCATCAGTAGCTGGTACTCCCCCAGCAAGTGTCACATCCAGATCCAGAGCCCCAACTCCCCGCTCAAGGTAACAGTGTTCGCTTTTAGGTGTTGAGAGCGCGTGCTCTTTTTCAGCATCACCCGGCCTCACATTCATACAGTTATACAAATTCGAATCTGGGAGCTGCCCAGTACAACCACAGTGTTTGAATGTAGCTCCGGTGAAGCGGTAGGAGATTTAGTGCCTTGTTCAAAGACATTTCCAAGGTCGTTGTTGAAAAAAGGGGAGAGCATTATTCATTCACTTTTTCTGCCCAGATTTATATATAGTGTGGCTGCCAGCTCTGGCATGGTTCTTGTTACTTTGGGCCTCACCTCACCTCAGGCCATTTCCAAATGTTATCTACTAAATCATAATGCCGCAGGATCGTGCTTAACGTACGATTGTTTTGCCTTTGTCTGTGTGTCTTCTGTAGGTCGGACAGGAAGCTGAGGTTGCTCTGAAGTCCACCTGTCCCTGCAACTTCACCCTACACTACGAGGTGGCATCCAGGGGGAACATCGTCCTATCAGGACAGCAGCCAGCCAACCTCACATCCTCGCACCGAGGCAAGAGGGCGGCGGTCACCTTTGACAAGAACATCCACACCACTCACCTTCCTCCTTCCTCCTCCGGTCAGTACAGCCAGAGACCAGTTCCCTATTAACGGCTTTGACGTCATCTTTGACCGTTTAATTTTATTGATAGAAAACGTGTGACAAGGCACACCTGAAACTCAGCTCCATTCACTAACTCCTGCTGAAGTGAAGAGAGATTCATCATATTCAAAAATGTGCTGCTTATCACTTGTACTTAGCTTGTCAATAGAGAGCGGAGTGTTGGTATCTCCCAAGACAAAAGAAGAGAGAGGCCCCACTCAATGACCCTTAGTCTGCATGTCCTCCGGTGACCCGTCCTTACAGTGCTGGCTTGTTTTTCTGTTCTTTGAGCATTGGAAAGAATGTTCTGTTCTGTTCTGTGTGAGAGCGCTGAGAGTTAGGCTAAGTATGTTTCTAGCCAAGTGTTAAACAAATTGAACCTTTCGAAAAGGGTAACATGCTTCAGTTTTCAATAGTCTCATAGCAACAGCACAGCACTAGCTACGACCAAGGCTTCCCACAAGCGTCTAGCGTTGCTAGCTAACACATAGGTACCCAGAGACCACAGGGCCTTCTTCGCTCTGATGATCTCTCCTTTATTTTCTTCAAAATGTCTCTGATGGAAAGCCCCAGCAACCACAATACTGCTGTCTTTAACAGTAGAACCGCCATGATGTCATTTTTAGTTTGTAATTGTAGTAGTTTGTAAGTGTGGCGCGAGGTAAAAATGATCTTGTGGCAGTTCTAGGAGGTACACTAAATGTGCCGGTTCTATTGTTAACATTAGAATACCAGATGATTTTTTCCCTGAAAAATCTCACACCTGATCACCTTCCCATCCCATCACTTCTCTACGCCAGGTGTTGGAAGCCCCTCCCCTCAGGCCGAGATGGACAGCTGTGTGTCATATCTGAGTTTCCCTGTTAGCCACGGCATGGCGCCCCTCAGCCGCCTACTGGTCTACTACGTGCGGGAGAATGGCGAGGGCGTCACGGACAGCCTCCAGATCCCTATCCAGCCCAGCTTTGAGAACCAGGTACACGTTGGGAATAATAATAAATAATAAAGTCGTTGAAAAATAGAGCACCATTAAGTGTGAAAATATAGCGTCAGACCTTCTTATATGATCTCTCCTGACTGCGCTTTTACTCCACACAGGAGGGCTCTACGCTATTATACCACTAATAATAAATAATAAACTTTATTTATATAGCACTTTTCAAAACAAAGCCACAAAGTGCTTTACAAGACAGAATAAAAATGGTAGACAAACAATGATAAAGACAATTTAAAAACAGTTTAAGAGTTATACAACATTGGGAAGGAAATATAGAAGCAAAATGAGCTACACATAAGGAAGATCAAAATAAGTAAAATAAAACAATAATCAATCAAATAAGAATTAAAAGAATGACTTTGTATAATAATAGGTTTTAAGAAGTGACTTAAAAGATGAAAGTGAATTCAGACTTCAAGCCCTGTAAAAGCACACCTATAAAAATATGTTTTTAAGAGGGATTTGCCAGTCTGATCTCCTCAGGGATGTGAGTGGGAGCCCTAACAGAAAAGGCCCGGTCGCCGTTGGTCCTCAGCCGAGATTGTGGAATGTCTAGCAGAGCCTTGGCTGAGGACCTGAGGTTGCAACCGGGCACGTATGGTATCAGAAGATCTGAGATGTACTTTAGTGCGAGTCTAGAGCGGGCCTTAAAAGTTATCAATAGTATCTTAAAATCCATTCTAAAATTTACCGGGAGCCAGTGAACAGGAGCTAAAATAGGAGCAATGTGCTCTCTTTTTTGGTTTTGGTTAGGAGTCTGGCTGCTGCATTTTGGACAGGTTTTAATTCATGTAGACTCTGTTGGCTCAGACATGTGTAGAGAGAATTACAATAGTCCAAACAAGAGTAAATAAAAGCATGTATGACAGTCTCTAGATTTCTACTGGATAAAATTGAACTGATCTTCCTGCTGGATAAAATTGAACTGAGGGTCTCCCGAGCTGCAAAACTGAACAACTGTGTTAACATGCTTGTTCAAGCTAAGGTGGTTATCAAAGATGACACCAAGATTTTTTTTGGGCTATATTTTGGGACAGAGAGCCCTGATGTTTTGAAGTATAAGCATTAAGTGGGCCAGGGCCAATAATAATTACCTCAGTCTTATCAATATTTAGCTGCACGAAGTTCTGGGCCATCCAGCATTTGAGGTCAAGCATGCAGCCGTTGAGTGTATTAATTTGATAAAAATCATTGGGGTTAGAAGAGAGGTACAGTTGAGTGTCGTCTACATAGGAATGGAAGCTCACATTATGCCTGCGGATGACATGCCCCAGGGGTAACATGTAGAGAGAGAACAGGAGTGGTCCAAGGACAGACCCCGGAGGTACCCCGCAGGTCATCTTCACAGAGGATGTCCGTGACTTGCCAATGGCTACACTAAAAGATCTATCTTGTAAGTAAGAATAAAACCACTTAATAAAACTGAACCAGAGATGACAACCCAGCTTTTGAGATGTTCCAATAAAATCAACAGTGTTGAATGCAGCACTGAAGATTTTCCAGCATCAGCGGCAACCAGCAGATCATTCATCACTTTAAGGAGTGTACTCTCTGTACTGTGGTTTGCCCTAAATCCCGACTGAAATGTCTCAAAAAGTCTGTTTCTGTTCACAAAAGCAATCAATTGTTCAGCAACAACATTTTCTAGAACTTTAAAAAGAAAGGGCAGTTTGGAAATTTGTCTGAATTAATCCAGGGAGTTAGGGTCTAAAGATGGTTTTTTCAGAAGGGGTTGGACAATTGCATTCTTATAATAAGCAGGGACAGAACCAGTCAATAGTGACGTGTTAATGGAGAGAATATAGGGGCTGATAGATCCATATACTTCTTTTAGAAATCTCACAGGCTGAGAGCACATGAAGAGGGCTTCATTTCCCTGCTTGTTACTACAGGTTTAGCAAGGAGGTGAGAGAAGCTAAACGACTGTATTCTGAGAAACTCCAACATCATTTCTCAGCCAATGACTCTGCTTCTGTCTGGAAAGGGCTCAGACAGATCACTAACTACAAACCAAGAGCCCCCCACTCCACTAACAACTTGCGCCTGGCCAACAACTTGAATGAGTTTTACTGTCACTTTGAAAGACAATGGGACAGTACTGACACCATCCCCCGTGACTCCATCCACCAGCTCCAGCCCACCAGATCCACCTCCCCCACCACGGCAGAGGTTTGGACCTCTCCACAGCTGCCCACCTCAGAGGCCCCCTACTCCCCTACCACAGTGACGACTTTCTCCATCCTGGAGAGGGACGTTAAAGTGGCAATCTCAAAGATTTCCGAAGATTTTCATTTAAATAAATGTCTGTTAAGTCACTATTTATCGCCGAATGAGGTAACACAATGGTGATTGAGCCTATGGCCCAGTGATGAAAGCCCTTGCATTTGCAGTATTATGAGTATTAAGAATTGGGTGTCTGTGGCGACTTTCCCGCCACGCATTCAAACACGTTAGTGACGCGTTTTCCCTTTGAAGTGAGGTCACACCTGCAATTACCGCTTTTCGCCATAGGTGCCGCCAAAGACAACAATACAGATCTTCGAGATTGCCACTTTAACAGGCTTTTCAAGAGACAGAACCCCTTCAAACCAGCCGGGCCAGACTCTGTCTCTCCATCCACCCTGAAGCACTGTGCTGATCAGCTGTCTCCGGTGTTCACAGACATTTTCAACACTTCACTGGAGACATGCCACGTATCAGCCTGCTTCAAGACCTCCACCATCACCCCCATCCCCAAAAAACTAAGGACCACAGGACTTAACAATTACAGACCCAAGCTCTCCCAGCTGAGTGTGCCTGACTCCACCTGCAGGTGGCTTACAGACTTCCTGTCTGACAGCAGGCAGCAAGTGAAGCTGGGAAAACACGTCTCTGACTCCCAGACCATCAGCACCAGTTTCCCTCAAGGCTGCGTTCTTTACCCTCTGCTCCCTGTATACCAACAGCTGCACCTCCAGTCATCAGTCTGTCAAGCTCCTGAAGTTCGTGGATGACACCACCCTCATTGGGCTCATCTCTGATGGAGATGATCTCTGATGGAGATGAGTCCACCTACAGGTGGGAGATTGACCGCCTGGTGTCCTGGTGCGGACTAAACAACTTAGAGCTCAATGCTCTAAAGACAGTGGAGATGGTTGTGGACTTCAGGAAGAACCCATCCCAACTCACCCCCATCACCCTGAGAGATTCCCCAGTCAATACTTTGGAGTCCTTCCGCTTCCTGGGCACCATCATCACTCAGGACCTCAAGTAGGAGCTCCATCACCAAAAAAGCACAACAGAGTATGTACTTCCTGTGGCAGCTGAGGAAGTTCAACCTGCCAAAGACGATGATGGTGCACTTCTACACCAACATCATTGAGTCTATCCTCACCTCCTCCATCACCATCTGGTACGCTGCGGCCACTGCCAAGGACAAGGGCAGACTGCAGCGTATCATTCGCTCCGCTGAGAAGGTGATTGGCTGCAATCTGCCACCTCTCCAGGACTTGTACACCTCCAGGACCCTGAGGCATGCAGGTAAGATTGTGGCCGACCCCTCTGGACACAAACCTTTTGAAATACTCCCCTCTGGCAGGAGGCTGTGGTCCATCAGGATCAAAACCTCACGCCACAAGAACAGTTTCTTCCCGTCTGCGGCTGGCCTCATCAACAAGGCCCGGGACACCCACTGACAGGGACCCTTATCCCCTCCACCCATAGACATTACACGTTACATTAAAACGTACTTACAATAAACCTGATTCTGATTCTGATTAATCACCTCAGTGAGAGTGTCAATAGATATTGTGTCAAAGGACTCAAAGAAGGCAATAGTTTTAAAATAAGTTGCTATGTCGCTATGCAGGAGGGGGAATGTGCATTCTGATGCTAGAGACTTTGTTGATGAAGAAGGTTAAAAATTCTTCACATTTCTCAGGGTAAGAGTCTATACTGACACTTGGGGAGCCTCTGTGGCAGAGTTAATTACATTGAACAAAACCCTGGAGTTCTTTTCGGTTCTTTTCAGTAAGGTCCGAGAAATACCGTGCTCTGGCATTTTTAACCTCTGTATTAAAATTTGTCATAGAATTTCTTAAAGTGTCATGGTTCACTGTTAGTTTAGACTCTTTCCACTTTCCACCGCTCTGCCCTACGACTCTTTAGGGCATGTATGCTGTCAGTTATCCATGGCAGGGAAACTTTAGAGGGGTTTTTCTGCTTAAATGGTGCAATTTGGTCCAAAGATCTGGGCGCAGGTATTATTAAAATTATTTAGGACTGTATCAACATCTTGACTTGAGCCAATGTCAACTGAGGAGACAGGAGAGCATCTGTGAATTTGGCCGCAGAGGAAGTATTAAATATGCGGGCGCATACAGAGTTTGGCTTATTATTAGACTATTATTAGATGATTATTTTGGATCACAGATGTGAACATTATGCATTTGTGGTCAGAGACTCATAGTATATTGTCTATTGAAACACCATGTGAAAGGACAAGATCAAGGGTGTGGCCCTTGTTGTGAGTAGGCCCTGTCACTATTCTACTTAAATTAAAAGATTCAACAATGTTTAAAAACTCTATGGCTAAAGGATTATCAGGGCAGCAAACATGTATGTTAAAATCTCCCATAATCAGAACTCTATCATAGTTTGGCATTACAATAGAGAGGAGTTCAGAGAACTATTCAAGAAAGCCAGACACAGATTTGGGGGGGGGGTCTGTAGGTTAAAATGCAAAGAGTTTTAAGGTTCCCTTTAATAGTGAAATACAATGACTCAAAAGATAAAAAGTCACCCAAGGAGATGAGTGAGCAATTGAAGTTATTATAAACAACTGAAAGTCCTCGCCCTCTACCAGATAACCTGGGACGGTTGAAAAAGGAGAAATTGGGGGATGACGATTATATCAGGGGTCACCAACAGTCACCAACATTGAGCCAGGTTTCTGATGTCAGAAAAAAGTCAGTTTTGTTAGAGATGATAAAATCCTGGCAAATAAAAGATTTGTTGGAGAGGAACCTTATATTGAGCAGACCAAAGTTAACAGAGTAGCCAAAAGTAGGAGTTGGATTTAAAATAATTAAGTTACATGTGTTTCTGTGATTTGCATGGGCTACAATGTTTTTGTAAAAACAATGTGAAACATGAGTATTAGAAACATGGCTATTAAAAACACAGGGAGCATGAAACCTGCTATTACATAAAACGGGTATATAAAAAAATGGGTGCTTTTAAAAGCTCCCTAGGTTAGGAGGGGCCATGCTGAGGTACAGGTCTTAATAATAGATTCAATAGGCCTAAAGCTGGATACGCCAAGCACGCTGGAATAGGTGTAGTTTACAGCGGAACCAAAACTGAAAGCACTCTGCCCCTGTGGACATCAGGCTATTAGGATTTATAGCATTGTGTTTCAATATCCTTATTATATTGGAACATATTGGAAACTAAGCAGAAATAGGCAGGTTTTTAAGTCTTCATCTGTCCAGGGAACAGTCCTGCTGAGCTCTGCACTGCCCCTCTCCACATACAATGATACTCATACAATTTGTATCAGTTACACACCTTCACACCTGAGAGCTGTCTAATACAACCACAGTCTACTGCTGTTACTACTACTGCCATTGGGACATAGGTGCCTGGGTTGGATATTACTCAAGATATAACTGCATAAAAAATCTGCAAAGAAAGACTGAGCCCCTCCGTACCCCCTCTGCATATACAGTATTTTGGAGGTGAGACAGAGCATCTCTGCCTCAGCTCTGTCCATAGAGCTGGCTCTGTCTGTAAACAGCCAGCTGTGTTGGCCTGGGAGAGCTCCCCAGTTCCTGTCTGCATTAGGCGGAGTTAACTCCCTGAAGTATTTACAACTCCCTGGTATGCCATTACAGCAGTGTG
>OMKK01029660.1:0-15414 GCA_900302305.1 Polymixia japonica | reverse complement strand
TTAACTCTGATACATGACTAGCTGACAGTTTTAATGAGTTCTACTTGAGGTTTGATAAACAGGATTTTACAGAGCAGACAGATGAGCTGAGGAGTAGGACTAAGTCTGGTCAAAAAAATTGCCATTGATGTTGACACTTACAAAGTTGTTTTGGCACACCCATAGCAGAAAGAGCCCGGGCCCTGATGAGATCTGTGGCAAGGTGCTTAAGACCTGTGCTGAGCAGCTTTGCAATATTTTTTACATTATTTTTATGGAATCTCTTGAGCTACAAAAGATACCAGTAATCTGGAAAGACTCAACTATTGTCCCTGTCGCCAAGTTTATAAACCCAAAGACCTTAAATGATTTTAGACCTGTAGCACATCTTTAGTTATGAAGGTTTTTGAGAAGGTGATAAAGCAGGCGGTTCAGCAGCAGATGCAGGGTTCTTCATATCCTCTGCAGTTTGCTTATAGAGCTTGCAGAAGCGTAGAGGATGCCACCCTGATGCTGCTGAACTGCCTGTATCGTCACCTTGAGGGCCCCGTGACTCATGCCAGACTTCTTCATTGATTTTTCCTCAGCTTTTAACACAGCCACATTTGCTTGCAGAGACACTTCTCTCTGATTTTAGTCTTGATATTAATATCATTGGATGGATTTTAGACATTCTGACAGATAGATCAGTGTGTGAGAGTTAATGGTGTCCTCTCGAACATGCTCCACTCATCCTCTGGTTCACCCCAAACGTGTCCTCTCTGCCCTTCTTTATATTATTTATACAAATAGATGTCACAGAAAGTTTGAGAATTGACACATTATAAATTTCTCAGATGACTCAGTCATAGTTAGCCTGTTGGGGCGAGGGGGGGGGGGCTAGATCATGGACCGGTCATTAATGACTTTGTGTCATGGTGTAAGGAGTCTTTCCTTGAACTGAATGTATCTAAAACCAAGGACATGATTATTGATAAGTCAGCACCCATCCCCAAACTCACAGTTATTGAGGGAACTGAGATTGATTTGGTGGAGAACTGCAAATATTTGGGTACTGTGTTTGATAATAGGTTGTGCTTCCAGGCTAATAGAGATGCTGTTTCTAAAAAGGTACAATGCGCCAAAATGATGACTCTGTTCTGCAGAACTTTCATTGAGTCGGTACTGTCTTTTTGTATCGTGGCGTGGTTTGAGAACCTGAATCTGGCCAATAAGAATAGGCTTGGTCGGTTTGTCAGAGTGGCCAGTAAAGTTATTGGGGTGAACCAAGCACAGTTCTCTGACCTTTACAATCGGCAGGTCATAAGGAAGGCCCACGCCATACTGGACTGTACTGAGTTTGAGCTTCCAGCTTCAGGTAGAAGATACAGAGTTCCATCTCAGAGGACTAAAAAAAGACTCTTTTGTTTGTACTGCAATTAGTAGGCTGAGTTTGCACAAATGATTGCACTAAGCACTTCCTGCACTCAGCAATTTGCTCCTTTTTATGTCTTCACATCAAGTTATCTTGTTGTATTGTCTCTGTGTATTTGTCCGGCATGTTGTCTTTATGTTGTATTTATGATGGATTGAATGTGTTTTTAATACCTGGCTGCAACCAAATTTCCCCTAGTGGGACAATAAAATTTGACTTGACTTAGACTGGTGTGATTATTATAGCACTCTGTGCATGTGTACGTGTGTGTGTGTATGTGTGTGTGTGTGTCGGTACATATGTGAACAAAAATTAAAGAAAGAATAAATAAAAAATAATAAAAGTTAAACTCAGTATCCCTACACAAATGACTATTCATTGAATTTAATGCAAAACTAGTACATTGGGTAACACTTTATAATAACTACACACTATAAAGCGTTTACAACGTTAATTAGTTAATAGTTAATTAATCTTTTATAAAACATCAACAATATATTATTAAATAATTACAAAGCTATTAATAAACACTATGTTAATCATTAATTACTATTCTGGTCCCAACAGCTTGCAAATTATGCAGCGCTGATTGGGCCGTGCGGGCCTGGGGCGCATTCAGCTGCTCAAATGCCACTGGACCACACGCCTACAGTGCATCATCATTTATCATAGTGTTTATTAATAGCGTTGTAATGATTTAATAATGTATTGTTGATGTTTTATAAAGGATTTATTAACTAATATGTTGTAAATGCTTTATAGTGCGTAGTTATTATAAAGTGTAACCACATTTTCAGCCAGGCTTTGTATTAATCCTTTTGTCGCCCCCTTGTTGTCACGGTATGACTGATGTAATCGACTGGAGCTTGTCTGGCATGTCTCTGGGCCCTACATCAGTTTTTCTGACTGAATAGTCAAATAAGCGGATTTCTTGAACGAGTGAGGAAATCGATGTATAATACTGTATCTACTGTAGGCAAGCCTCACGCCGTCATGTAAACACAAACCAATCAAACCAAAAGTTTCCTACCCAGTAAATTATAAAACAGATTCCTCGTGTTTGACAGTATTTCCATTTTTCCCTCATGCAAAGTCTGCTCCCTCTCTCTCGGCCTCTCTCTGTTAGCTATCACTTGTCCTTCCATTCTCATTCTGTCCATCTCTCTGAGTCAGACTCTCCCCAGAGATACTAACCATCCCCCCTTTTTTTTTTTACCTTCGGCCTTGCCGACACAGTCCTCTCCGCACGAGGCCTGTTCTTGACTGCCGCTAATGCTGCAGCGTTTGATGTTCGGTTCTGCAACCCGAAGCCTCCGCTTGGACTGTAGCGTGAAGCCGAGCAGGAATTAAGCGGCTTGCTTCTTGCGCCTTCCAGCCCATTGTGCGTGGAGAACACAGTATGAGAATATTGTTGTGGACACTTGTGTTGCGTTACGTGTCGGATGTGATCTGTAAACAGAGACGGAGAGCGTATGCACAACAGCTGAGTTTTTATGTGGTTCTCCAGATGGAAGAAAGCAGAGGAAGATGATAATATTGTCTATGAAACCAATGCTTAAGATAATGTCACTGACCAAAAATCAGACTCATACTATGAATTCTTGGTTGGTTTAATGGTTTAATGATGGTATGCATTTTTCTCTGAGTTCTCAGAAATGACTGCAGTTAGTCTCCTTAACATGACAAAGAACAGAGGAGAATAGAGAGAGTCTGTTATAAAAGGTTGACAGTGAGGGCAGCAGATGGCTGTTCACCATAGATAGATAGATAAATAGATACATAGATGTTGGTTGGTATGCTTTTTAGATGTGGTGTTCAAAATAAAACAGAGAAAGCATTTCTGACTACAGGCCCCAGAACAGCCATTTTTTAGTGGTTAGCCTATGAACCCCTATAGTGGTGTGTGTGTAAAAATGTACAGTGTTTTAGTGAAATTGCTTTCTAAGCAAGAGGCTGTTTTGTACAATATAGATAATATGTCACACAGAATATATCTTGATATTGATATAATTGATATGAAAATTGAATGTGTGTTCATCATTCTGTCATCCGACTTTCAAAGAATTCTAATTTCATTTTAAATGTAATTTAGAAAATTTAGAACTGTTGGTGTGAGTGTATAATTTGCAGCATCAAACTTGCTTAGGTCGACCGCAAACCAACACTGTTTTTTTGTTTTTTGTTTTTTTTAAATGCATTTAAAAAAATGTTGGTATTCAGTTTAAAACATCTGGTTGAAATTGACTTCATAGACATGGAGTTTGTTGCCTTAATTTTGGAAGGCAGCGACTTCAAGGCTTAACCCTCCTTAGGGATAAAAGGTTTGAGTGCCATGGAAATCACTGTCACACACTAAAGATTGTTGAATGCTCTGTCACTTTCGATTGTATGGTTCCTCGAGTTCAGTGATCCAGTGATGGCAACTATTAAAAGTGATTGTGAAAAAAAGGTCAAGCAAAAACCATTTGTTTAGTTCAGGACACTGAACAGAATTGCATTTGATGTACAGGAAGGTTATTACTGTGCTCTCCTATGTTGCTCTCAAGACAGCGATGCACTCTACTGGCAAGATGAACAAAGCCACATTAAACACATAGTGTATGTGACAGCTGACATTTACCCAGAAATACCTATCAGTCACAAACACGTAACCCCCACCCCAGCCCACCCCATACACTCATATTCACTGAGTTCTGTTTTCGATTTGTATTTTTCTCTTTCCAAACGCAAACAAGCACACATTCACTCTCTAACTGAATCCTAGGAGACTAAGAGAGCTCAATGTTCTGAATCCTAAGAGACCAAGAGAACATCATGTTGCTTTCCCAACCCTCTCTCTCTCACACACACACACACACACACACACACACTGTATACTGTGTATACGTATACTGTACATACTTCCGCTGTACAACCTACACCAATATACTGTATGTGCTGGTTCCTCTAAAGCTGAACCCAAATGATGGGGGACAAGGCACGACAGACCACGGGCCTCCACTCCCCACAGATACTGAAGGATTGTGATCTGTCAATCAGTATTGTGGAGCACGGCAGGAGGCTGAGCGGTCTGCCATGTAAGATAGGGAGGAGAGGCTTCCTCGGTCGAATTCAACAAGGAGTATCTGTTCTGATGTTATCAGGTGGATCACGGAGAGCCTAGATACAGCTGAGTGATTTAAATTCTCTGGATACTTTCTGCAATCACTTCAAAGTGTAAAAGTGGAAGTCCCTCAAGACACCGTTTTATCAACACATACGTCACATTTTAAAGATATACGTCACTTAACTGCCGTCTGCAAAATGCGTCGCTTAGCCCCACACTTCATACTCACTTTCCATATACACTCAGGAGAATATATTTCTTCCCTGCATACATTTTTCGTAACCTTTCCTTAATATAGTCCATCGATTTCCAGTCCCGTCTCAGCAGCAGGACACTTTCCACACAGGTCTTGGCAGAAAAACAAATACAGATACGTTGCTAAATAATGCAGCGGCTGGAACATCAATAAGGCAGACATGAGAAGCGTCAGATTAATGGCCAGGTCATAAACCCCTGAAATCCTGCCTTGCTAATGTGCGACTTCGTCAGGGCTCAACAAGGTTAGACTACATTACCGGCCATCATTCACACGGCAGCTCCACGGGAACGTCGAATCACGACGTTCACAGCCGTATAGACGCGGTTCAGTTTTACTGCCGAGGACCGAGGAGGGGGAAAGAGAGATCGGTTCGGGGACGTGAGCACAGGCCCCCGCAGCGAGCAAAGCCACGGCGCCATTGCTTGAGTGGTTTAAATGGTTGAGTGGAATCCTCGCAAATGATGAAAATATTTACCTCTCTGAAATAGAACTGCAGGGGCCAGAAAGGAGGTGCAGGTCTGCCTTTTATGAGCGACGCTTATTTTATTTGTGCCAGGCGTTTATCGCTTTCAAGGGAGCTTTTTTTTTTTTGGCACGCCACTTCAGCACAGTAAATGTTTATGGTGATGTGTGTTTTACAGAGTGTGTCATCGCTAAGCGGGCAGGTTGTAAATATCTTGAAATGACTCATATTTATTATTTCAGACATAGCACTAGACCGATATGCTTTACGTTTCATCTGTTTGCTGTGGCATTCCCCCGTGTAATCACGAAAGTATCTGCATTCACAGCACTACGCCTTTATGTATTTTAAGTACTGCAACTCCTCTGAAGCATGTTTTCTGGTTCAGTCTTCCTAGTCCTCTTACGAACTTCTAGCAACGTCTTTTCAAGTCCACAATATAAAATTCTGTTTTGCCAGAGACACGTTTACTTCATGTTTTTTAATACTGCAATTAAGAGAGGCCTTTTGTGACTTCTTACGATAAGCACTTAGAAATTGTCGAGGATTTTGAATGCAACTCAACAGCTTGTATCTGAAATTGCTCTTTTCTCCTTCGCTAACATCAGATCTTTTTCTCTCCTCTGCGGTCGTTTCACCAGGAGGTAGAGGTCAGTTTCTCCATCTGTATGAGGCCCTTCCAACTCCTTTTGTGCGTTGCTTTTTCATTAGTGACTCATCCCGTCAGCTTTTTGTCCTTCTTTATCTCTCTGCTTCCCTTTCTGTCATCTTTCTTCAAAGTCTCTTTCAACTTGCCCATTTTAATTAGAACGAATAATGTTCTAATTAAGTGGAAAAAGGGGACAGAGGACTTGAAAGCCAGCTCACCACAACACCATATGTCTCACATAGGCATTCGGTGCAGATTGTTTGGCTCATTTCCATATAGAAGCACAGTCACAGTACATACCCATCTGTCTCCATTGTGAGTCACTTAACTTATGAATCATGCTGCAAGTCTCACGTACACATCGTAATCATTGTGCAATGACATGTACATCGATTCAATTATCCGCTACGAAGGTGACAAAGCATTTCTGTTTTGTGCTATCATCTGCAGCAGAAATATTGTATTTTGCACTCAAGTCTCCAGCATCCCACTGGAGTTAAATGGCACCTGATTTCTCGAAGTTGCCAAAATCTCTCCGTTTGTGTTTCCGCAGGATGACTATGTCCGTACCTGGGATGAGAATCAAGGTTCGAATGAAAGTAAGTCCCCCGCTTACCTAAACTTACTTTTGATTTCTCGTAGACTAGAGAGTCTTCATCAATCATCGTTCACACACAACCCTCTTGTCCTTCTCGCTGTTTTCTGTTAATATGTGGAATTCAAATTATTAATTTATGTGGATTGCTGGAAGGTTTAGGTGGGCTTGTATATGCTTACTAAGAAATAATTTATTTGTTGTAACGGCCCAGGTATCCACGCTGGTGAAATTTGTTTCATTGGCTTGCAGCATTGAAAGAGAATCCATTTTCCTGTAGCTCCACTTTGCTGCTCACCAGACCTTTTTGTGGTTCATTGTATCGGACAGGGCTGTTCCCTATTTGTATTCTTGGGTCCACCGCTGTCCACGCTGTAGTGATTTCTAGGTGAAAAGGTGAAAGGATGTTAGCGATCCGTTGCCGCTCGACTGCGTCCAAACTTCGTCCGGTCTGCCACCCGTCGCCCCTTCTCCTTCCGCTCTCCGTCTGTTTCTGATGCGCCTGAGCAGGAGACCCGGTGGAGAGACCCGCCGTCTTAACAGCCTTCTGCTCGGCTGCTGCGGTGACTCCGGCTTTAATTGAGCCTCTCGCTGATGAAGTCATGACCCAGAGTCGCGTCCTCAAACATTGTCACTTGATTTGCGGCCTAAATGAAGTCGTCTGAATGGCATAGTCCATTAGTGCAATATCCAAGGGCTTAATGAAGGACTAAATATGGGTTTCAATGAAGGGCCATAGAAGTAGAACAAGAGGAAGAGTGGAAGAAGGAAAGAGACAGAGATGGAGGCTTATTTGGTTTGATTTGGTGTGAAATGACTGACATCAACATTATTCCTGCCAAGGGTAAATCTATTTGGTGATGACGGTAATTCTGGGATGCAGGAAAGAACAATTTGACTGAACAAGGATGGTGGGGGTGATTATACGTCGGCAGCTGCTTAAACTGTAAAGAGAACACTGGAAAGAACGCTGACAGAAAGAAAGAATAGAGAGAAAATAAATTGGATAACCTCCAAAATCCATTCACACATACATAAACATGAACAAGCCTATTATAATGTACAGGGACTATAAAACACCATATAAAGAGGACACTTAAAACTAACCGCTACGCTAAAGACAGAGTTTATGATTTACAACAAATATGACATGAGTTGTATATTGCTTGCATGTGTCAAGGGGTGACTTCTAACTGAAATGCTTTATGATTTGTGTGTTTAGGTTTTCAATAAAACGTTCATCATTCAGTAATGGATAAACGATACATTTGGCTATATTGCTGCAATATATGCGGGAATACTGGACTCGCTGTCATTGTAGTTTATTTTAACACCCGGCAAAGCAAAGGCCTAAGGGACTGTTTGGGTTTGGAGATCATGCTGAAGGGCTCTTGGTGAGTTTTCATGTTAGACCTGTGAACATTATTACTGCTACTATCATATCTGGTCATTTGACATGTTTTATTTCATTTATAATAATAATAACGGCTTGAAATAATTGGCTTACCTGGGCTCAGACTCAACCTAACCTGCAAAGGTCAACAAAGTGCCAATAATCAGACAAAACCTGCGTCTTTGTGCGTAGCTTTTATAAAACTTTACAAAAGTTTTATACAACTGTCCCAGGGTGTCAGATTAATAGTACTTTAGTACCTTTTTTTCATTTCACACAGCATCAACCCCTCTTTCTATCAACCCCTCTTTCTGTCTCTGTTACATGAGGGCACCATCTCTCTCCATTGATCTGCCTTCTTTTATGACTGGCCTAATGAAGCAAGGGATGGAAAAGAGGAGATTTGTCCCTCTGAGACATCACTAAATCAATGTGATGTCTTCACTCCCGAGCCAGGATGATGAGACACCCGTAGCCTGGAGGCCTCATTTCCCAGCCAGGCAGCCCAGACCGCCATGCTCACTTGATACCGTTGCGCGGAGGAAGACAGAGCTTTTCAACTGTCAACATTCTCACACGGAGACAGACAAAGGGAACTGTAGATGGGGTGGAAAGTAGATGGGGTGGAAATTTGCATTCAAGCACTGCAGTGGTTGACGCTGCTTCAGCCAACCCTCCGTGAGGGAGAGGTCAGGGTAATTTGCAGTCAATTTCTACGGTCAATTTGTCAATCTAACAACACCCCCTGCTCTGTGATTTAATCAGCTCTATAGATAAACACTGATGCAGAACAGTTGTAATTTTGGAACAGAAGTGCACATGCGCTGCAACGTTCACACACACACACACACAACCACAACACTTACGTACAGGGTATGCATTCAGCGCTCACAAGGCTTGATCCTTTTATTCATGCAGGGTCAAGCTTACCTTGGGTATTCAGAGGCTCATCTCAACCACAGAGGCTAGGTGAATTGACACTTTCTGGCAAATCAATGGCTTTAAATCAATGGCAAACTCTAAGAAGATAGGAAAAAAAAAAAACGCAGACTCCACAGTCCACAAGGTCTAGAGTTTAGTACTGTACCTCTGCAGGGTATTGATAAGTAATATTGGTCCTTTGGTAACATATGGACACACACACGGACACACTTTCAAAGTCATCAAATGCATCATTGCCGTGCAGTGTCTCTGGGTGAATGTCTGCCCCCTTACCTCAAAATCAAAACCAGACTGAGCTGCTCTTTTTCCCTGGTAAATCCTGCCCTGGCCTGTACATGACCCTCTACAATGTGAGCCTCTAGACAACTGACATACGAGACTCACATTGCAGTCACAACCCGATCCTGCAGGCTTGCAGGCAGACCTTCCCTTACCAAGGACTCAACCATTAGTCCTTGTCTGGACTCAACCATTAGTCCTTGTCTGGACTCCTGAAACACCCCCTTCAAACCCCTGCAACTCGGTCACAATATTGCATGCGGCTTGCCTCTACTTCAACCTCTTGAAATTCTCCCATGTCACTCTCCTCCTACACTCCCTCTACTCGTTGCCTGTGGCTGCTTATTCTAAGCCCTGGTACTGGTGAACTGGTGAACCCCCATACCGCCGGGCCATGGCCAGTCCTACAAACCCACCCGTGCTCTGATCGTTAGCTCTCCCTTTCCTACGCCAGCCTGGTCGCGTTCCACTCTGTCTCCAATCTTATTCCCACTGGCATCCCAATGGTGGAATGACCCTTCTGCTCCACTCAGAGCACAGTCACTTCCCATTACTCTACGAATCTTCTCCCCGCTGAATCACATCTCCTCTCCTCTACTCACTGTAATCGGGGATGTAGTGAAGAGTAATCCCACCTAAACTCAGTTTACCCACCTTTTTTATTTGTAGAATAGAGTTTATCTACCTCGTGACATGAATCTTCATTGAATAAAGTCATAGTATACATCAAAGTAAGTAGTATCAAACTGATTTCCTAAGATATAGGAAATAGGATATTTTAAGGGGAAAAATTAAAACATTAAATTGATGTTTTTTGAGAACTATAATTGATTTTTGTCTACAATATTAAACTCATTGAAAGTCATTCTAAATAAAGTGTCTGCTAAATGCCTAAACATAAATGTAAATCATTGCACACAGACACATTGGATTTACAATCAAACACAATGTAAACACACTTGGTTCCAAGTGTTGCCCAGGCGATGAGATAGCTCCGATTACATTAGAGGCTGTGAGTTCGTTAATAGTGGATAAGAGGGTTGATGATGAGGATGTGGCCTGAGCTCTCCCTCCGCCATCCTCAATCTGCAGGGATTAACCACATGCAAATCTGGATTGGATTAAAATTGAAGCGCTGGGAGGCTAATTAGGAAAGCTTTATCGCTGCAAGCTTAAGTTACAATGACACATTCTGAAAGCCTTCACAGAAAGTTAAGACCGAGAGAGGTGGACGATGGGAGAAGGATTTGAAAAGCGAATCTGAAAAGGGGCGAGACAAGGAAGGGGGTATGAGAGAGGGAAGAGGTGAAGAGAATGCATAGGGAAGATGCTGTGTATGTAGAGAGAGGACAGATAGAAGGGCGATGCCGAGGGAGAGGGAGATGGACGTGACTGTACAAAGGGAGGAGGGATGGGGCGGGCGGGGGAATCTGAGTTGCAGCAGCAGAGGGGGTATGAGAGGGAGAGAGAGAGAGAGAGTTCTCAGAAATACCAGATTGAGCCGCAAATCACAGTCAGTCCAGAAATGATTCCCGGACCACAGAGAGCCTTGTTGCCATGGAAACGTCATCATCGCAGGCACGGCTTTAATCCTTGGAAGCCTGTTAAAGTTAACATGAGGCTCGGGCAGACACCTTATGCTTCTGTACTCGCAACACGACGCCGTGCCAGCATTGTAACCGCTCGCCACCAACGAGAATTATTTACAAATGTTTTGTTATTATAAAAAGAGGATTATCTGCTCTCCGTTTGCGTTCTTCCTTTTCATTTCTTTGGCTTTGGTATCAGTTAAGTCTTCAGTGGAAGCGTTGCACAACAGAGCGTTCTTACTGTCGACACAGCTTTACAAGGGACAAATTCGCCTGAGGCGTATCTGCCCTCCTATCCCCGTGTTCTCTCTTGCTTTTCATCCACCCCTGTCCTCTATTCCGTCTGTCTTACTTTCCCTCCCTCTGCTCTCTTCTCTGTTTCCCTTCTTTTCTTTCTCTCCTTGCCCTGGTCTTGTCTCAGAAGGCATCCCGAAGTTGGCTGGTGTCCCACTGGGACCCTGATTCTGCTGATGCATTGGTGTGAATTAGACAAGGTGGTGAAACACTGAAACCTGCCAGGAAAAAAAAGGAGAGGAGAATGAGGTGAAAGAGGACAAAGACAGAGAGAGAGAGTGTGGGAGTTACCACGAGGTACAGGGATGTATACATTCAATGGAGATTTGGGCTGACCAAAAGGGACCAAAAGACTTAGATGATGACATGTCTAAATGGATGAAAAGGCTGGATCGGAGCGTCGACGCCTCCATACCTCACTGCCTCGCCCCAGTAGAACAGTCGGTCACAGTGTGTTATACAACCGGCTCAGCCACGACGGGGGTATATTGCTTTGGATTTGCTTCTCAAATCAGATATCTGTCTGTTTGCTCTTATAATCCCGCGATGCAGCCGGCATTAATGTATTTCTCTTCGGCTGGGATGACACGAGAGAGGACCCCAAGCTCGCCAGCCAAATTACTTTGGCACCGTAAGAGCATGTACAAGTGGAGCAATGACCGCAGATTTACAATTTTCTAGGTAACTCTACCTTATAAAAGCCTGCAGGTAGTTTGTAAATTAGCCTCGCGCCAGTGTACTGCGCTGATGGATAGTGTAGGTGAATACAGGTTGGGGGGGGTGGGTTGACATCCGGGCTTGGCTCCAGGGGGGCTGCTAGGAAGAGACAGTGGTGACATATGAGTGTGTGTGTGGTGTTGACACACAGTCTAGCATTAGCCGCTAGCAAAGAGGGTGATGGATGTTGCGGGTTCAGCTAGTCATGCAGCGATGCAGGCTTTAACCTACACTGCAAAACATATCCATCCTACCAAGTCATTAAGTCTAGTATTTAGTCTTTAAGTCGTGAAAACATTTGAAAAAAATTTGACTTTAAGGTGAGATTATTTTTACCTGTCTCCAGTGTAAATTAACTTGTTTCATTCATTCATTTAATTAGTGACATTTACTTATTTCAAAATATTGTTAATTACTGAAATTACTAAAATTCTCAAAACATGTTAAACTGCGGTAGAAACTAAGTGAAATAATCGCATCCCATTAGAATATGTTGCTTGTTTTAAAGAAAAGATTTCAAGACTTACTGCTATTTGGTTGAGCTAAGAGAGGATGGGGTCGGTAGAATGAGACGGGGTTTGCGATAGAGATGGAGAGAGAGGTAGAATGAGAGAAAAACAACAAAACAACATGGCTAAGAAAAAACAAAACAAGAGCACGGACATTTTTCATCTCTATTTCCTCTCAGATGTAGACACCACCAAGGACCCCTGTCAGAAGGTTAAGTGCAGCCGACACAAGGTGTGTATCGCCCAAGGCTATCAGAGAGCTGTGTGCGTCAACCGCAAAAAACTGGAACACAGGTGAGTGTGTGTAGCCGCAGGGCAAGTAGGAAGTGAATCTGCACGCACACGCTTACTCAAAATAATATTTCATGTTCGCTCGCACCCAAACAAGGTCAACAAGATCAAAAATACAGTGAGTGGTTTGCCGGGATCTGGGATGTTTTGTCTGAGGGTAAATCATGATAGTACACGGTCGAATGAGCCTGTTTATACATTACTGCAGTACATTACTAGCGGCTGTTTAATTATACACTGCTGTACAAGGCACTGTACAAGATGGAGGAGGGTTGTTTGCAAAGCTACCGTGTTTATGCTAGTATTGAACTCTACCCATAAAAAATAAGACAGTACTTGCAGTTTCAACCGGACAAAGCTGTGGGTGAAGCCTTCATGTGACCTCTGTTCTGCAGACTCAAGCAGCCTGCTCTCAGGTCGCCGGAGGGGAACTGTCAGCCCTGTCCCATCTCCTCCTCTGGGCCGGTGTGTGGATCGGACGGACATAACTATGCCTCAAAGGTACACCGATACAAATGGATACAGCATCTACCTACTGCTTGTACTATCTCGTACTAATATAAACGATGTTAACCCACATACACATGACAACGAAATAAAGTCACTGTGAATCTATGGCAAGCTGGCGCTTGTACACAGTTTTGACTTCCTGTACACATGCCAGGATGTGTACTAACATGTACGTGGAGGCCATGGTGACATATGGTGCCTCGTACATTTGAAGGTGAGCATTGTGAAGAGACTCTCGAGGGACAAACAGAAATAAAGAGATATGATATATAGCCTCAGGAGGACCATTGGATGCCTGGCGGTGTCAGAATCTCACGGGTCATTGATTTATGCTTTGTATTTTGTATAACCTAACTGACCTTCTGTGGAGGAAGAGATGCAAAGGTACTTTTTTTGATTCGAATCAAAGTGTACCGCCGGTCACCTTTGTGAATTGAGCTGTAACACAGTGACAGCTGACAGCTCGCTCAGCGTTGGTTGTTGGTGCGCCTGCATTAACGTTAATATGTTTGTGGGTGCCTTCTGTAGTGCAAACTGGAGCAGCAGGCCTGTCTTACAGGGAAGGATCTTGCTCTGAAGTGTTCAGGCCTGTGTCCCTGTCCAACTGCTGCCCCAGTTACCAAAGAGACTAAACATGGTGAGCGCACACACACACACACACACACACACACACACACACACACACACAGCAACAATAAAAAAACATAATTAGTGGAAATGAATATAAATACACATAAATACACCCTCCTCTCTCTTTCTTTCACACACACACACACACACACACACAAGAACAAGCACACGCACAGCCACATGCACACAAGTGCCACTTCCGACATATTTTTCCTATTCTTCTATGCCCCTTCAGAGAGCTGTACTGGACAGGATCTGGCTGACTTGGGGGAGCGGCTGAGGGACTGGTTCCAGCTGCTGCAGGGCAACGCCAAGCAGAACAACAACAGTAAAAACGGAGCCAACACTACCCCCGCCAGGGCCAACACCGCATCAGGTCACTGCCGCTACTAAATGCAGCCCAACAGCATCTAGAGGGAGTTAGCTTAGCTTCGCTGCGAAAAACATCTCTATCTTAGCAAGTCAATAGCACTAGCATTGAGTCATAAACTTTAAAACAAGCGGAAAAAAAATCTGTCAATGGCGTGAGATCATTTTACCTGATTCCGTTCTGATGCAGTTTCACCTGTTATGAGAATTTTATTTTCTTGAAACAAGTGGTCCTGTTGGACAAGATAATGTTACTTTGTCACAAGGAAATTCTTGAAACAAGTGTCTGTAATACATTACAATCAAGTAAAATCGAATTACCACATTGTATCATAAGATATAGTATACTGGTGATTGTCTGAAAGCTTTCACTCTCTATATTTTGACTGTGCCTCAGTAGAGCCGTTTCTCTCTACTTTCTGATCTTTGTTTGACGGCCCGTCAGAGATCCTCCCCTCAGCCTGCACAAGCTGGAACACCGTGCTTCTTGTTTTGGTTTGTTGTGTAGTTCACTTCACTAACAGTGGAGTGTCCATCTTACTGATAACACCTTTAAGAAAAAATGGATTTTAAGACCAAATTGTTACTTGTTGGGATGGATATATTTTTGCAATGTAGGCCAGGTATTATTATTCCATATAACATTAGGTCTGCACCATTACTGCCATGCACACTACTGTAAATCTATCTACGGTGTTTGCAATTAGCTGACACCATTCTCAAATCCCATAAGTAAGCACTGCACGTGTGTTGTAGGGGTACTCTGATATCCAGTATGTTTGTATGTCTTTGTACTCGCAGTGCTGGACAGGAGCCTGGTGGCCAGCTGTAAAGACTCCATAGGCTGGATGTTCTCCAAGCTGGACACCAACAGCGACCTGTATCTGGACCAGGCTGAGCTGGCCGCCATCAACCTGGACAAGTACGAAATCTGCATCCGGCCCTTCTTCAACTCCTGTGATTCCTACAGAGACGGCAAGGTCTCCACTGCCGAGTGGTGTCTCTGCTTCTGGAGAGAAAGTATGTATTTTGTGTGTGTGTGTGTGTGTGTGAGAGAGAGAGAGAGAGAGAGAGAGTGAGAGTTTACTCCCATTCCTGTATATTTCTCAGGCACTCAGCTGCCCTCAGGTGGAGCCACCTCTGTTTCGAATGCTGGTCCATCACACGTTGTCTTCTCCCACTCATCCTCCAATTCCCCTGCGGAGGGAAAATGGTCACCGCCAGGCACTAAAAACATTGCTGCTGCTTGTTGTCAGCCTGGTTCCCCCACATCCCTCGGAGATTGCTCCTGTCAGCCAACCAGCCAAGCAGAAACTAGGTCTAGGTTCCAGGCTCGTCCAGCAGCCACTGTTCTCTGCTTGACTACACAATATAAAGGAAACGTGTGTTTCAAAATTTCAGGAGGTTTAGGAAAGCGATCAATCGC
>OMKK01029656.1:0-15573 GCA_900302305.1 Polymixia japonica | reverse complement strand
AGCTCAAACTTTCTCTTCTCTTCTACATGGTACGCATGCCCTTTCTCTCTCATCCTTACACTTTCACTCGCTCACTCGCTCGCTCGCTCATTCTCTCACTCACTCATTCTCTCACTCACTCATTCTCACTCACTCACTCACTCTCTCACTCTCACTCACTCTCTCACTCACTCTCTCACTCACTCATTCTCACTCACTCATTCTCTCTCACTCACTCACTCACTCACTCACTCACTCATTCTCTCTCACTCACTCACTCTCTCACTCACTCACTCATTCTCTCACTCACTCATTCTCTCTCACTCACTCACTCACTCACTCACTCTCTCCCTCTCTCTCTCCCTCCCCCCCTCCCCCACTCACTCACTCACTCTCTCACTCTCTCACTCACTCACTCACTCACTCACTCACTCATTCTCTCACTCACTCACTCATTCTCACTCACTCATTCTCTCTCACTCACTCACTCTCTCACTCACTCACTCACTCACTCACTCTCTCACTCACTCTCTCTCTCTCACTCACTCACTCACTCACTCACTCACTCACTCACTCACTCATTCTCTCACTCACTCTCTCTGTCTCTCGTTCAGTTGCTCACTCAACCTCTCCCTTATTGCTTGCTCTCCTTTTCTTTCCACTTATTTCATTTCCCTCTTTCTGTTTCTCAGCTCAAATTGACACTATTTCATTTTCCGAAGTATATATAATAAAAAAAAGAGTTGAAAGTGATTCTCTCGATATACTGCAGAACAATTTCATGCCCAATTCATTTATCCCTCAGTTCTTTTAATTGTGAGCTATTTCCGGAACAACTGTACATTTCATATCATCGAACATAATTAAAGCAGTTGCACCAGTTTCCAGTTTCGTGTTTGCAGTTTGGAACTTCATGCACTCCAGGTACTTTTACTACACTACCTTTATTGAAAGATGTTCAATTTACGCTGACTGACTGCTGTAAATATAATACGTTATGAGTTTTGGGGAAAAACAGTATTACAGAATAAACTAATTAGTCTCGGCTTGACTCGTTTCTCTGCCGGTTTCTCGCTCTTAACGTGAACCGACTAAAATAAACTACACAGTCTGGTTTTATGAATGACGTTAGTTAAAATAGGGGGCAACAAAGAGTTCGACTGCAGTATATAGCTTGTTAATGTCTGGCATCTAGGTCTAAAAAACACATGCAGTTTCATCTCCTGTTGCTTAAATCCTGCCCTAGAATACCAACTTCCATCAGCCAATCAAAGTCTAAAGTATACATTTCTCAATGTTGTTGAGAAAGCTATTACTGTAGGTTTATCCCACATTAAACCAAGTATCCCATGCTTCTTAACTGGAAGGTCTCCTGTCTTACCACTCAGAACTCATGAAACTAAGCCGCTCCATATTGACTTCAGGATGGGGTGGGATCAAATAAATGCAACCATGAAGCATGATTTTTTTTACCAGGACTTGAATGAATTGCCTAATCTAATAACACCTCTTGTCTGTACATAACAAGAACAAAGTAATCACATCACACGTGTTCTGCATGCTTGATATTAGAGTAGCGAACGATCTACTCGGTCTTAATGAAAAGATAAACACAACGTGTGCTGTTGTTGGTTTAGCAAGGGGCTTATTTTCACCAGCGGGTTAATGTACACCTGCTCCTTCAGGATGCTGGGAAAAAGGATTAGTCTTTGATTAGAAATCAAATCAGACGGGGCATCGCAAACAGTGTCTGTACAACAAGCTGCCTGATCTATAGCCCTGAACAGCTTGGCATCAGTATATATCTCTTATAATTAGGGGTTCAAGCCCAAAGGGCTGAAACGCTATTGTTTTTGTGCTGGTTTGTTATTATTATTATTATTATTATTATTTTCTAGCGCAAATTCCTGTGAGACAGTAAATGATAGAGACATGAGATTTGGCCAATGCAGAGATGATTCAGTGCAAAACCTTCAAGAAGAAACATTATCCAGATCGGCCTAATAGACCTTTATCATCACTGAGTCCATCCTCACCTCATCCATCACCGTCTGGTTCGCTGCCTCCACTGCCAAGGACAAAGGCAGACTGCAGCGGATCATTCGGTCAGCTGAGAAGGTCATCGGCTGCAACTTTCCATCTCTCCTGGACCTGTACCACTCCAGGACCAGGAAGAGAGCTGGAAAGATCATCGTTAATCCTTCCCATCCTGGACACCACCTCTTTCAGAGACTTCCCTCAGGCAAAAGGCTCCGGTCCATCAAGACCAAAACCTCACGCCACCTGAACAGTTTTTTTCCCCTTGGCAGTGGGGCTCACAAACAAGCCCCCTGCCCCTCACTGACTCTGGGACTTCCACCCCCCCACCCCACTACCCAGGTAGTGGTGGAGACGAGAGACGCACTGACCACAGATCTGTTTTATAAGACATGTCGTGCTGGAGACGAGAGACGCACTGACCACAGATCTGTTTTATAAGACATGTCGTGCTGGAGACGAGAGACGCACTGACCACAGATCTGTTTTATAAGACATGTAGTGCTGGAGAGGAGAGTTTGTTGTACGGGCGGTCAAGTGACCGCTAACATTGCAGAATAATTGGATGCAGCAGGCCTGGCACTTCTAGTGTTAAACCAGTTAAGCAGGCTTGAACCCTGCTGTCACCGCTTGTGGCTATATTTTCATATTGATTTTATGAAAATTTGAGACGCACAGGTTCAGCTACTCAAATAATGCCTTAGGCTATGTGTCTGCACGGGGTAAATTTCAATTAATCTAATATCTAATAAAGTAACACTTGCCATTCCACAAGAATGAAGTAGTCACGTCGCACAGTCGCTTGTTCATTTTGATCAATTGATTTTTACCGGCGTTCAAAACTGTGCCGCCCCCTGGTATAATTGTGCATATGCTGAAATGCAGTGAATGGATTCATCATTCCCCCAAGTTCTGTCAAAATCTGAACAAGCAAATACATGATTGTCATTGTAGTTTTGTCAAGGTCGGAACACAGTGACAAGATGCATTTTTATGTTATCTGTCAAAACCGAACCAGTGGTGTCTGAGATATTAACCTGACACGCCAGATAGTTTGTTTGAGCCATCTGAGAAGTTGTCCTTGGAAACTGTTTGGAAAAGGGCAGGCACTTTCCAAACATACTTGGCAGGTGATTGGATGAACCATTTGTCTATCACCGTCTATCACTGGCTAAACCACGAGCTAAACCACGAGGAATGGTACAAATAAACAAACCAACAGATGAACAAGTTAACAAACCAAGATCCATACTCACCTCCTGATTTCTTCGTCAGAGACAAAAATAAACAGCAAGCAACTAGTAGGATCCAAAAGCAAATAGTAGGATCAAAAATCCAAAAATGTATTTGATTCTAATAATGTTTGCTCACCACCATGTTGCCATTCCTGACAAATATTTTTGCAGTATTACTGCTTATATCGAGAACAGGTCTACATAATGTATATAAACATAATGTTAAGCATCGTGGATCATAAACATAACGTAAACTTGGCATGGCATGCTTTTCATTCATTGTGTGTTCAAAACATAATGAATCATCTGTTATGCATCGGGCATGTCTGATACGTTTCCAGCAAGTGTTAACATAATCTTATTCCAATTCCATATTTATTAAATGACATTTGTTATTTAGACAATGGGCCAAAAGCCAGAGCAACAGGTGTCAGACATGTCCACTGATTAAACTAACGCAGGCTAGTCGCTCCACATTCTGTTAGAAAAAGCTCGTTAAATCATAACTGGACGGAACATTCCACATTTGGTTTAGGTGCTTCTACAAAATAACTATTGCTATTATAAGAGGTACTTCGTGTCAAAGTGGCTACGCGTTTGGCAAAGCTATGCTGTAGTGGCACTACCGATTATATTACAACGCCGAGGCTACTTTACAAATGTATTTGAACATGTAGTGTATTTGGTTTCTGAAATCAATAAACAAACAGTTACTCCGCATCAAAAAAAAAAAAGTCAATTTTAGTTAGAGGTAAAGATGCCCAAATCACTTGGATTTCATTTTAAGATGCTGAATACCCTAATAATGAATACCCTGTAGTATTGACTGAATTCCATCATATCCTTGAGAATTGATCATAGCAATCCTGATACCCCAATTAAAATACTTAATAACTATCATTGGGCCTGACTGCTACTTCACACAACAGTCAGTGTGGATATGAAAATGTAGATTTTGGCACGACACATAATGTAGCATTCGTTTTCTGTCCACTAATTTGCTATCATTATTTGAAAGAAGATTAAAGTTTATGAATTCACATAAAAGGCCTATATCTTATGATCTAAAAAACCATAAGGCTTATAAAGACATCTAGCCTCCAAGACATTTTATGTGTTATAATTTCCTGCTTAATATTTTATTGTCCATCAAATTTGTCTCATAACTCAGCGATCAACGCCTCACAGTATGTAGTAATTACAGAGTGAAAATCGATGGATATCTTCCTCTGCCTGTTGTCTTTTGAGAGATGACATGTTCTATAGACTTTCACACATTTCCCTTAACGCTCGGTACGTTATAACCCAGTACACTGCTCTTCATTAGTGAAAAGCATGGATTTGTACTATATAATACTAATGCGGTCTTGTTTTGGCCTGGACTTTACTGTATTACTCCACGCGTTCTCTTTCAATTCTCTGAGTAGCCAATGATCCTTCTCCGCTTGCGTTTGAAATAACGGCAGAGCGGTGTTGCCGCCGCCGCCGCCGCCGCCGGTAATGAGCTTCCACCAGAACGCCGCGTTTTCACAGCGGCCCTCATCAAAAGCCCGTCCTTGCAAATTTGCGCTATCACCGTTGCGTTTTACCGCCTCGTACCGTACCGATCAACCAACCGGTCTCCGCTGTCACAGCTTGTGTCCCGGTCCCCTCCAGACGCGGGGGGTGCGGACGCACGGGCGAAAAATGGCTCAGCGCAAACAAGTCAGAGCAATCAATGACCAAGACAAACAAAATAACAACAGCGTTTTTGTGTAGCCCACCTATCTATCGCCACCTAAGCACCGGGCAGCTAAATAACCTTTTAGAGGACCCAGGCTGGCGAGACAGATGACTTTCCTAAATGAAGCCTCCGCTGACGCAAGGCCTTAAATCAATGGCTGTGGCAGGCGTTGAAATGAAGCCCCCTGCAGCATGTGCTCACAGTCTCCTGTAAGAGCGTTGGAAGCGCCTGCTACACCTCTCCACACATGAATATTTTATCCTTGGCACACACTCGCTATTACTGTTGCTACGGGCCAAAATGTGATCAAAGTAGGTTTCTTTAGGATCACTCATGTCTGAGTTTCATTTGCTAGGCAGGCGTCGCTGGATCTGGACTGGTGACCATGTGGACGGGTTATCTGTCATTCTACATTTCATGTCAATACTTTTATTGCTACTTTCTATACTGATGTCTTTCTCACCGTTTTTGAAAGCGGTTTGATTTTAAAAAATAAAATCTGAAGAGAAGAGATCTGAAGAAAATCTCGTCGGTTATTTGTTGATAATAAGTAAGAATTGGAATGACGTGTGACAACGCTAAAATATTCTGCATACATGAACATGTATCTCTAGAATTGTATGAAAAATGGTCTTAGCTCTAGTCAACAAATTATTTTCTAATGATTTACTGGCTCGCATATGGGTGCAGAAAGAAACCCTAACCTGCAATGCAAGGGCTTTTTATTCAGATGCAAATCTGGGCGTGGGGTTTTACTCTCTACTCAAGGGTTCATTGTGCATCTCTGGCTTACTGATGCTCTGCAAATTTATCATGTCTTTGTGATTCAAATAAGGTCAGCAGGGCCCAGCATGCTCACTTTGGAACGGTATTCCATCTCTAACTGGGAGGAATACTGGGCTTACTTTACCTGACGGATCAAACCTGCGGCTCCTCCAGTGGTTCACTCTCTTGTTAATACGTTTAATTAGCTGTTTAGCATAAAAGGCAAATAAGCTTAAATGTGAAAGAAAATGTAGAAAGTGTTGGTGTGCTGTTAATATAAAAGCAACTTTTAACAAGCTGCAGATGGCATTGAGGACACAGTATATGGATATGGATATATAATGGACATTGTACTATGCTCTCTCTCTCTCTTTCTCTCTCTCACACCAATTGTACCATGGTGCATAACATCCTCATCAACCAAAGACTAGATTAAAACTGTTGCTAGTTTTCATTAGCTGACCTCTCTTTTACCTTTCCCCTGCGTTGCACACTTGTAATGTACAACACTCTCTCTCTCTCTCTCTATCTCACTTCCTTTGTACTGCGGTCGTGGTATAAATGGTATTGTAGCTCTATCCTCAGGATCCTGGGCTTTGGCAGATCCAGAAGACGAGATCAAAACATAACAAGCCATCGAGACGATCAGAGTTCACGCAACGCCAGGGAGACTCTCCGCGCAGGGCAGGCAGATGACGGTGAACCCCTGACTGCTTGAGAGGGTGTGTTTCATCACCACCACCCCCCCTCTTCATCACTCTCTGATGGACTCGCGTCACCAGTCGCGCTCCCGGTGAAGAAAAGACGTCGAGGGGCAACAGCACAACATGGAGTCTGCTCATTACGCGTCTCCTTCAGGCTGTGTTGTAAACATCGCAGCGCGCACCGCTGCTCATTCTGGGTACGTTGAACTCTGTATTTCCCAAGTGGCTGAAGTATAATGCCACTGCGTCTACGTCACAGTATGTAATACATCCGGACTTTCTCCATACCTCTCCATATAATGCATACACCCTTACCCCTCTCTCTCTCTCTCTCTCTCTCTCTCTCTCTCCCACTCCCTCTCTTCTCTCGCTCGGTCTCAGACTAAGGTCTGCGATGACTCCTCTCTTCAGAGATGAGTATAAACTCGCTGTCATTTTTCCTAATTACATCCGGATGTGATTTTCATACAGCCTCCTGCTTGACATTTCTAAACGTACCCATGGCCATTAGAGACTGAATAAGGATGGGACATGGGAAAAATGAACAGCGTAATTGAATTCACCTTCTAAAATGAGCACTTCCATCTCCAAAACACATTTGATAAGCATACTGTTTGAGCAACAGTTTAATACTGTTAATGGACTGATATATATTTAAATATAACAATATATAACTTGGAAGTCAAGAATTGAATGGATAATATTCATGTTATGAAGACACATTTTAGGAATTATCAACGTGTTGTATACATAAGAACCATTCCATGAAGTGATTTCATCTGTTTAATTGCAGTATGGGCAGGACATTCAACAGGCGCTCTAATTTAAGACCTTCATAAATAAAGGAATTCTAAATCTAATCTAATCTAATCTAATCTAATCTAATTCTAATCTAAATTAATTGTCCATTTAATTAACAGGACAAAAAAATGAAAAGAAAAATCCAATCAAAAAGGCTTTGACTAACAGGGCAGCAGCACTTTAGGCATGAATACATGCAACTTCATTATTAACATACTTTAGTTGTTACAGAGTAAGTTTATTTAAGAGTGATTTACACAAGGTGAGCACATTAGTTGGTTTTAATATGTGGTGATGTAAAAAAAAAAAAAAAAAAGCCCAGTCAAGTTTTTCATGAAAACAATAATGTGACAGCTTTCTGTCTTACTCTGTCATTCTTTTACCATTTGTCTCTCTAAAAAGTGGTTGTCCTACATTTCAACGCCCCGGCTTCTTTTCAAAAAAATATTCTGACATGTTGCCCTTCTTGTCTTGAGGTTTGAAAGCAAAGTGATGGAGTGACAAAAGAATGTCAGTCAAAATGTGTTTCATGACCACTTGAGATTCTTGGCTGGTCTGAGGGTGTGAAAGCATCTGAGTCTCTGAGGCCAAGGTTTCATCCTGAGACAGAGCGGTGAACCTGACCTGACTGTGAACAAACCACTACTCTGTAGCTATCAACTTAAGACTTTGCTTTAAGAATGGTCTCCATAAAATGGTCTTTTGCTGTAAGGCTTTCAGTGCCCTTCCCTTTGAAGCGCTGCTAAGCTTGTGAATAGGCGTACCCTTTTTTGTCAAGTCTTTACGTGAAAAGTGTATGTGACTGTATTCTTGGCCAGGAATTCGGGGTTTAATATGCATAAATACGTGGGTAAACACTCTTATTTACCTCGGTGTTCTCAAACATAAACACAAGCCTTGGTTTCATGCTATGTGCCTAGCATAAAATTAGTAAGCTATTGATTCCTTAAACAGTCCCACCGTTTTCAGTGCAGCAGGGCTCTGATTGGCTAAACCTTTAGCTAGGTACTAACAAAAGGACGTTTGTTAAGAATGTTTTCTGCTGCAAAGGGAGACAGATTCTAGAACAACGTTAGAATGACATTATTTGGACAATTGGAGACTGGAATACTGAAGCCTTGATGTGACATTTGGTGACATTTAGCACTGGAATGTGAATGACAAAGTCTTAATACAATAAAGGTCACGTCACCCGGGAGAGTTTGCCCACTAGATTTCACTTATGTCTAGACTTTTTGCATTTGTGGCCAGAATATAACTCCGGATTATTTCAGATCCCTTTTGATATGGCTGATGTATTATTTCCCTGTATACAGTATATGGTTGTGTAGCTTTTACAAAAACCTAAAGCAGAATTGTGGGACTTTGATTGGGAGTTAATTTCGAGTTTGTCTTGAGTGATCATTGCTGGCATTTTTCAGCCCTCCTTTCAAACATTCTCCTCCCCGACATCTTCAATCTCCTCGGCCTGCTTAAGCCCTTAATTTTGTACTTTTCATGGCCCTGACCCATAATGGTTTCTAATTGGACAGGGACTGAGGGGACCCTTATGATTGGAAAGATAAAAAAACTGTGCTGTAGCATTTACAGCGATGCAGCCGGTGGGAGCTCCCACTTCGTCCTCTGACAGAATCAATGGCTGTGACTGGCCCTGCTGACTCCTCAGGGAGTATACTTCAGTAGAACTAATTACTGTTCGTCTTAAAAGTTCATTTGCTTCTGGGACGCTCTCGGTTTTCCCTTTGCCGTGTTGCTTCATTGACGAGCCCCAGTTATTTTGTAATGTTTCATTAAGTGCAGCCAATCAGAGAGCTCCAGGCGGCTCATTGACTTGATGTGATCCAGAGAGGGATTCCTAGCTCATGGCAAGCAGCACACGGAGAGTAATTGGCAGTTATACAGCAGGTGGAGTTTTAAAGGGTCTTTAGAGCATGTGGAAATCAGGTCTCAACTTTTTTTTTTATAAATTCAAGTCTCACTTGTTATGTCAGATAATTTAAAGTGTGCTGTTGTGTTCCCTATGAATGAATTATGTATGGATGAATATTGCTCAATTATGCATTGGCTGAAATTGTGTTTCAGCTTCAGTATACACAGTAAATTGCCTTGAAACGTAACAGATATTTTTGCTATCAACTAAGAGGAGATATTTGACATATAATTTTTATAAGAACTCAGTCGTGTCATGGCCTTACGGTGACCATGTGGATAGCTTATCTGTCATTCTACACACCTTGTGATCAAAAGTTTATTCCCATCCAGGTCATGGCCTTACGTGTCGTACAGATATCCACCATCTGTGTACAAATAGTTACCAACCCTGCTACACGCCATGTTGTTTACTGCCTGCAAACCAACCTGATAGATGTGCACACGCAACCTCTTTGGTAGCGGGTATCCCGGGGTGAAGCCTTCAAGCTGAGCCGTACAGGTCTGAGCTGAAGCTAGGAGACAGGCTTATCTAGATAGATGGACGAGCGGGCATCGATTGGCTTGGTCTGTGGGTGGTTCCTCAGCGGGAGCGCTCAGACTGGCAGGGCGCCTGCTGATACTCTCAACCAGCAGGGCAGGTGATGGATGAGAACATGTAACGACAAGACACAGCCCAGCAGTAACAGGTAGTCACAGGAGACTAGAAATATTAGTGACTGGAATGTAATAAATAAATATGCCGCAGTGTCGAAATACATCACATAAAAAAAGCAATCTATTAGCTTTGAATCAAAGACAACGTTTCCTCAAAATATAACTTCCTGTGGAGAGTAAGAGAAAGATATTACTAGATTTATGACCTTTGAGGAACTTACACAAACACACGCTGATCACTGATCAACTTCATGCGAAGGATCTCAAAACGTCGTTTTGTTCTTACCCCTCAAATAACTGAAAACAATGTGTGTTTATCCACAAGCAAACAATTAAGCGAAGTGCCTTCACAGCTGCCATCTTAAATTTGTTCCTTACGACAATAAGGAATTAATTAAAGAAGCGGTTGATTTAAGAGCTCAGTTGCAGATTTGCGTATGTACACTGTAACACTGCAGCACGGATATGATTTTTTATATGTTACTAGGTAAAGTGCAGTTATTATTCATTTTCATAGTACATTGAACAGTAATATGGTAACCACACATTTGGTCTCACTGCTGGTGGCTGGGAATTAATTGATCCAATAAAATGACACTCTATCACCGAGACGCACCTCATTGGGTGCAAGAGATGATTATACACAGTGTGGGCGTTGACTATAAAATTTTGAGTGCACATCATTTCTAAGATGGATAATAGTACATTATCATGGATTCCAAAATAATCTTTACTTTAGGGCTTGGATTGTAATCAAGCGTATTTAATATTTCACGCTTAAATTGTACTATGCTGTTAACAAAAGTGATATCATAAAATGTATTCTTGGCAGGGAGTGCTAAAGCATTCCAGCATTATTTCCAATTATTCTGTCTGAATAGCAAACGCCAATGTTCTGTACAACTGGATAAAAACATTTGATATATGATAATTTTTTTTTGGTGCTCTTTGGTGCCCTCGCCTCTTTGATGCCCTGGAAATGAGCGTGCCCGTGTGCTTGTGGGTGTTTGTGTGTCTCCTGGAGTCAGAGGCCCCCGGGAGTTTTCATCTAGAAGTCTCTATTTAAGGATGGCAGGGAGATGGGCGATCTCAGGTGAGCTGAGTCCACCGTGGTTTCTATTTAATTAATGGCACGCCATCTGTCTGTCTCCAATAGAGGGAGACCACCAGCTGCTCAGGCTTTGATCTCACCTGTCTGTCTATCTGTCTGTCTATCTATGAGAGAGAGAGAGTGTGTGTGTGTGTGTGTGTGTGTCTGTCTGTCTTGTGTGTCAGTCAACACCTCCTCATTCCAGAGCTGCCGGGCTGATGTGGCATCGTCAAGTCCTCTGGATGCACAACAGAGCTCGCCTTCAACAGTCCTGGTCTGAAAAAAAGGTCATAGGTCAGGGCTCGGTTGAGTTTGTTCATACTTTTGAAGTTAACAGCATGACTCGTACAGCGTTGTGAATCATATGTATTGTTTGAGATATCAGCCTGCTGGTTTCTGTACATCTGAAAGGTATCAGTTCAAATGAAATCACACTCAGTTTGAGAACCAATTCTATTGCGTTATTATATCTATACTATTTTCATCACTTCCCCATTCATCTTACATTTAAAGACTCCGTTAATTCACAGCAACTTGCATCTCTTGCAGCATCATAAATCTCTTCATTGATCTCCCTCATCACACCGGCCAAAGCCTGTGGACTCTCCTGTCAAAGCTGGCGCTAAATTGTTGCCTTTAAAAGTCAAGGTGAAGCGTCAATATCTCCGTGTTAGGAAGAGAACACACCGCAGATCATGACGCCTGGTTCTCAGACAGCAGAGGTAAACCGTGCCTGGTTTGCAGTTCAATCCCCCGAGAGAGCTTCCTGAGACAGAAGAGATTCGCTCGGCAGTTGAAAAACAAAGAGACCATCCCAGTTTGTCATTGAGAACAGCGGAAGCCATCCTGTCCCCGTTTTGGAATTCCAATTCTAATTCTTTCTGAATTTGTCGCAATTTCAAAAGTGACTTCTGTCTCAGCCCCTAGTCTTCTATCTATAGCCCATAGGTACAAACAAACGTTTAAAAACTAGATGTTTTCTTAACTGTGCCATAATATTTCATGCCTAATTAAAGGTTTCCCAAATTAATATTATTTACAGTTTTTCACAATCGCTCACACACTGAAACTGTTTGTATGAACCAAACATCCCAAAACATTTACATTAGCTACCAACACAAAGACCCTCAACAAACCTATAAGCACTATTCACCTGTTTTCACACAAACTGCAGATTTGTTGAACCATTTTTGCAAAGCCCTACACGCAAGTCTCTGTGTTTCTTTAAAGCACAGGCAACCTTACTGTAGGTTTTCACGTTGAAAGCACCGTCATTCAACATGCAGAACTCCAGTCATTACAACTCAACACAATTAGCACACAGTCCTCAAGATGCAAACGCTGACAATCTTTTACTGTTCAATCAACAATGAGATAGATTGAGAGATGATGTGTTATAGAACAATGGATGCCAATAATGAATCAAAATGGATAATATCAGCTCAAAAATTGTTCTATTTTTGCAGAATTGAGAGGCAACCAGCTGATGGTATATGTATGTTTTCAGAAGAGCAAGACGCTGCCCATTGTAAACACGGTTCTCGCCAACAGTGTTATTTGGTTACGAGAAATACATTTGCTTGCTTCTCCAGCTTATCTTGTCTGTTGGCAAATTCAGTTGAATTGAAAAGAAATCTAGTTTTGAACTTTGTTTTTGTGTATTGTTGGTTATTCTAAGAAAAAACGTGAAGTTACTGATTCATTAACAGGCATTGTAGTGTTTTGAATGGATCTCATCAGTACATATTCAGTGCCTGTGCACGTGATGCTTTTTGTGCCATCCGAAGGCAAAGATGTAGATGGAAGATAACATGTTTTTGAGCAAAGTGTACCATTTTGTCTTAGAAGTGTAAGGTTTCACCAGAAACAGTGTGCAATTTTTTGTTTGCCACAGGGAGGTAAAAAAGACAATGACTAAGGACAGTAAGACGTTTTTCATTTCAAAGCTACCAAATAACCTACATGTACGCTGTAAAAAGATCAAGGTGTAAGACGATTGGTTGAATGATATTGTCGAGTTCTGCATGGTCTTGTTGAACGGGAGTCAGCAAGCATGCAACATAGCTCTTCTTAAGACAACGAAGTGATACGGTTCATTTGGCCTACTTGCATGATAATAAAGTAGTTTCTTCTATAAAGGCCAACAGGCACACGCCAGGGGGCACGTTCAGCTCACCACTTCAGGTGGGACGAAAAACTCTGTATAGACACACCACAGATGACGTCACACTAACATCACGTGACACCTCTGAGGAAGACTGCAGAGGCAAGCAGTCGAAACCTGTCAGGTACAAACTTTTGCCTATTGGCCTTTATAAAAATAAACTAAAATTGTCCTACTATTTTATTGAGTATTTTTAGTTGTTTTTTTTAATGTAGCGATGTTTATTGTGTTTTTAGTAATGGAGCTTCCGAGCACAAGAATTTCACATGTCTACTTGTACACACTAAGTGACAATAAAGTATCTGAATACCTGAATTATAGAAGAAACTACTTTATTATCTTCTTAAGACAGCACTAAAGCTCTTTGGCGATTGGTTGTATTCACTCTCATCACTTTGATCTAGTATGTATTCCATCCGTAGTCACATAGACTTAGTGTTTTGAAGGAACATTTAGTTGAACAGGAAGGTGGGCAGCCACAGTATAGAAGACAATCTGTTTGTAGAATAATACCTGTTATTTCCCATGCCTCTCCTTTCATCAGTTTCGTCTCTATTATATCGTTGTGTCTTGCTTTGATTGTTTTTTTTTTCCTTTAGAAAGGACGTTGGATGATCTCCGGGGGACTCCAGGGGTCTCCTGGTCGAAATGCACTTCTCAGCTTGAAACAACCACTTTAAGAGCTCTTTTCTGTTGGAGCCTCGACTAGCTGTGGGTTATTAAAATTGAATCACATTTATGATGGCATTTTGATTGCCAATCAGCTACACTGCTGTCAGTAAGTCACTGCTAAAATTGTTGGAGTAGGTTTAATCGAATGGTGTTTCCAATAGGAGGTGGATTCAAAGGAATAATGACATTATAATCTGCCTGCCGATTACGAGGCAACGTGATTTTACAAGGAACTGCAGCAAATTTCAGATTGTTGACATTATTATTGTGTGTGTGTGCGTGTGTGCGTGCGCGTGAGCTCAGTCTGCTGTACTATGTGACCTGCTGGCTTTAGCACAATGACTGGCACTACTACAGTGACAGGTAGATAAGTTATAACCCCACAATGGCCGCAAGCCTATAAAATCTCTACTATTACCACCACTGATTTCTTGAAAGACAAAGACATTTAGTTCCACCAAGCCCAGTGCCTGGTGTGGTTCACAATTCATGTATTGTCGTACATTTTATTGCCAGATTTTCCCACAGGGAGACATGTTCTCCCTCACTTGGAGTCCTAGTCAATGGCTGTTGCGTTTTTGATAAATAAAGCTGTCACAGTAAATGACACAACACCTTTATGTTGTTAAATCCAGTCACTTCCTGTGTCACGCCATATATGCCTTTGATAGAGAGAGAAGGTGTGGTTTATATTAGGTTGATTAAATTCCTGTTTCGTCACAATCTTCTGAATTATTTCAGCGATTGAAATTATTCACTAGCATTATAACGTAATTATTCACAATATACATACTATATATACAACTCAAACACAGATTTACCTCAGTGAAAGGTACTAATTTACCACAATGGTATTTCACAGGTTTTATTATTGGGTGCATTGCTTTTGATTGATGGCTAATGTTTTAATTAAAATACGTTTCCATTATCCCGGTATGATGGAGTATGGTTATAGTGCGCTGGTAAATCACAAAGAAGTTGAACTGGACTCTGCTTCAGAGTGAACTAAATCACCTCCCAGTCAAATTTCCGTCTTGGAAGGTTCATTAATTTATATTCCATTTCACTTTGTCCAGACCAAATGTTTTATAGCAAGGTAAATACTTCCAGTATAGCTGAAAGTTGCTTCCTGTGCACAGCCCTCCATCAATCCCATATGGGTAAAACTGCTGCCCTGTGCACTTACGGTATTTGCATGGCAAAAACCCTGTATATAAAAGCTACTGTATCGTGTTGGTGAACTAATGTGACCCCAGCAGTCCTCGATGCAGCTAAAACAGCCAATCTGACACAAAGTATCAAGTTACCAAACCATGGAATGAATGAAGGAAACAATCTATCCATTGTAGTGTTTCTGGTGTATTATATTGATTAGACGCCATCTATAGGATAAGGTTAGATGTAAGGAAGTGAGGAAAGAATAGGAACCGTTCGAGTTGTTTATCGTTCATCGTCTGACAGCTCCACAAGCAGAATGGTACGAGACACAGAGAGAGAGGGAGGAAGGAGAGGAGAGGAGAGGAGAGGAGGAGGAGGAGGAGGAGGAGGGGAGGGGAGGGAGTGAAGATCCCGTCAGCTTGCATATAGAGGGTGTGTTCTCCATCAGTGGGTTTGAGGGATTGAGGAGGGAGAGGGAGAGATCCAGTCTACTGGGCACAGGAGCCCAGAGGGTAGAGGAGAACACACACACACACACACACACAAACACACACAAACACTCACACACACACACACACACAGACACAAACATTCACACACAACCGACTAATTACCTAACACAAAGTCTTTGCCACTCACTCAGTGAAACACACACATAC
>OMKK01029653.1:0-23222 GCA_900302305.1 Polymixia japonica | reverse complement strand
ATAAAAAGCCAGTTTTACACGTCACTGAAATTGTTGAACTTGTAATTTCCCAGTTAAAGCCTACCTGTAACAACTACAATCTCGCTATTTTCCATGACTTTGTCAAACTCGGGCGCAACACAGAGATAGGAAGGATAAAACCGCCGAGACCGCAACGCGACGATCAAAACGCTGCAACTTCATAAACACCGAGACGCCTGAACATCTAAACCCGCAGCCTCCACTTCCACCACAGTCCCGCAACTCTCCGCTTTCTCCACTTGGGAGAGCTCTTCCACTAGAAACTGTGTGAGCCACAGCCCACTAACATCTGCCAAGGTTATAAACCGCTTGAAAAGATAACCAGGACCCGCCCACCTTGTTGCACTTGTTCATGGGCAGTAATCGCAAATTGCGTCGCAGTTCTGCGCACAGACGAGAGGACCCTTCCCTCCCGAACCCACGCATAAAGAAGCATCTTTTTCTTTCACCGCTTTGAGAAACAGTTTTGATCCCACGACGCAAAGATGTTGCAATCCAGGAGAACTTTTGACAACGAAAAGCATCAACTCCATGAGCTCAACGGCAGACTGTCTCAATACTTGTCGAGAACCAAACAGTTGGAGCAGGAAAACGCGCATCTCGTCGCCGACATCAACGCGCTCAGGCAGGCCAAGGCCACGACGGGACGCGGAGACCAGTACAAGTCCGAGATCCGGGAGCTGAGGAGGATGGTGGGACAGCTGTCGTACGAGAAGTCCCAGGCCGAGATGGAGAGAGAGAGGCTGTGGCGAGAGTTCCAGATGGTTCAGTCCCTGTGCCGGGAGGAGACCGGGGTCCGCAGGGACATAGGCGGCGAGGTGAAGGGTTGCGAGAAAGAGCTTCACTGCGCCCATCAAACCAACGGTGCGCTCGAACAGCGTCTATTGCAACTAGAGAGCGAGTATAAAGGCGCGGAGGACGCGCACAGACGAGAGATCGCCCATCTCCGGCGCCAGGTGGAGTCCCGGGTGGTACCCATCATTACGCAAACGTACCGCGGCCCTCCGGCGGTTTCCCTGGAAGAGGTGCAAGAGTACGCCCGCAGCTTGTCCGAAGGATGGATCGACACCTTCGAAATGTATCAGCAGAAGGTGGAAGAAATGGAGCAGTCGATTAAAGCGGACCAGGCGAGGCTGGATGATCTCCAACGGGAGAAGATGCTCTACGCGGCCGATTTTGACAAATTACGCGCGGAGGCTGAAAAGCAAAGTCAGATTCAGATGCATCTCGAACAACAACTCGTTCACATGCAGGACAGGTTCCGCGCAGATTTCAACGAGCACCAGGTGAGGATGACCACGTTATGACAGTGTTAAGATAGAGAGTAGGCTATTGAGTTTTAAGTGTCGACGCATTTATTGGAAATTGGCTCTAGGTTTATATATTCCACAATATGCTTACATCTATAGAACAATAATATTTGAATAAAATAAAAAAACTCAGAATTATGTCCTCTTTGTCCCATCAAGCCATAGGATATGCTCTGTTCGCGGTGCCACACCCACTATCTCGGGAAAATGCATTACACACAGTGATGCAGCTACAGTACCAGTGGCAGCTTCAAGACTTTTTATTTGACAACTGGTCCAATCAAACTGGTTTAGGGGAAAAGCGAGCTCTATTTGGTATGAGGTCGACTGTGCCCATAAAACAAAATCATTTGTTTAATTATAAAATGAAGTATCACAATCCATCTACTGTGAAGAGTAACAATAACCTTAGCTCCTGTGATTCAAAATATGACGTCTTGTGTTGAGCAGAAATGGACACGCGTAAAATAATCATTATCATAGCCTACAAAAACTATCTTACAAGGCTGGGGAGTGACATTGTGTAGCTGGCCCTACCCTAGCTTTACTCTGTTGGCGTGAGACCAACAGAAACACAGAGAGGATAGCTCTAATGCCAGCTTTTCCTCTCCACACTTCTTCATATATTGATATTGACAACCTTACATGCTGGCTGGCAGGTTTACCTTCTAATAACTATCAAGCAGAATGCATGTATGTTGTGTGCTAGATTTCACTCCAGTCTTAAAGGATGAATATCTTAAGTAAGTGCCATTTCACCTCTCCAGCACCAGCACGGCCAGCCACTTAAACCAATTAGCTGTCAGACTGACAAATCCTTATTACCCAACTAAAGATGGAGACCCAAGCAGGTCCGTCAGTAGTGAGTGACTGCAAGGGTTATATCTTTGATGTCGTCAAAAATGCATTAGAACAGACATTTTTCCACAGTTCAACCCCATGTTGCAATCCATTCTTTGAGCACAGTCTTTAATCGAACCCTACATCTCTTGTGGGATGTCACCTGTCATTCAAATAGACAAGCTTCAAGCAAGAATTAAAGAGACGGGCTTGCCTGGTCCAGATAATGAATGTGATCCGTTGGAGAGATTAGACCTAATTCAGACAGGAAGTGCTCAGGCAGTTTGACATACTTCCCCTTTAAATGTGACATCAAAGTCACATCAAATCAGATGAGGGCGTCTCAAAGAACCTATAATAGCTGCAATATAGACAATACAACCCTGCCCAAATTCACATCTTCGTAGGTTCTAGTAATCTCCTAATTGAGTGATTTCACAGTTCATGCTAAAAAAGGAAATGAATAATAAAGGACCAGTACGTTTGGTGAAATAGCAGAGATAAAAAAAAAAAAGATAATACCCCAAGAGACATATAAAAGAAATTACACTATTTGCAGGACCACAATTAAGAGCCAATTTTCTTTGTTTTTTTTGGTCAGGTGATTATAGAACAGCTGGAGCATGAGAGGAATATGCTGGCTGACAGCATCACAGAAAAGATGCAGCAACATCAACATCTCCTTCAGGTCAAGATGGATCTGGGCATGGAGGTGGCCGCCTACAGGTGAGCCCGTTGTTTTTCTGTGTCCGGTCCAAACAGAAACAATTCATTTCACCGTACCTAGAGGACAAGTTAGAGAGTTAGAGAGTACATGACACGTTAGTCACGTATTCAGAAATAGACTTTGTTGCCAGATAAGTTAAAGAGGTCTGAGACCCCGTGAGGCTGCTTAATTTCTTTTATTACCTTGGTTTATGGGGTCTGAGCTTATTTTATTGTCTTTACTGATCACACAGAAGTAGAAAGAGGGCGTGATGACATGGCTCTAATTGTGGAAATCCATTTTGAAATTTGAAAGTATTATCTGGGGAAATGTACAGTCACAGTTCTCTGTAAGGTTAGTTAAATATATTTCTTCGTTTAGAAGCGCAATTATAATCGCCATCGGTGGCCTTATATTTGTATTTTAATTAACAAGTACATTTTTATCTTGAAGTGCCAATTCCTTTGGGTGTTACTAATGCTTTTAAAAGAGATCTATATGAACGGCAAGACCCACAGAGCCCCTTCAGCGGCTGTAGTAGAGTTCTCTTAATGATTACAGTGCTCTCATTAGAGGTGAAGCAGGTACTTGCTTCCTTGTCTGTGGTACTAATTGTCCCCTTAAACATGGTTTGTATGCATACCCACGTATAGTACCCAGAGATAGTTGAATGGCTAAGTGTGCTGCCTTTGGAGCTGTATCTGTATACCCTGCTGGCCTAGGCTCAGATCCTGCCACGGCTGTTTCTCTTGTGTCCCCTAATCCGTTGGCCTCTCTGCTTTCAAATGGTCTAAATAAATAAAAACAACTTGCTAAAGGGTGAATAGACTCCCCACTCCCCCTACTAAAAAAAAGAGATATACTCGCGTACATTTTCAATAAGGTTTTGTAAACATTTTCTACTGCTTGTTGTGACTTAATTTGTTGCGATTTAAACGGGACTCAAAGAACCTCCGGAATACCATACCATGCAACCGCATGAGACGTTTAATTGGGTCTTCATGTCTTGTATTACTGTGTTATGATCATAAATACTTTATCATAAGCCATAAATGCTTTATGATCATAACACCGGGCATGGCATTTCTACACGAAGGCACTCTTTGGAGCCATTTACATGTCTATTTATACCAAGCAGTGCGGAAGATTATATTATCATTTACCCGTTTTCACCCCAGGTAACGACAAAACTTTAATAAACTTAACTTACGTTGTATGACATCTATCCAGCCTTATAGAGCGTTTAAAGTAGTTCCTTTACTTTCTGGGGTTGTTAGGCCGCTCTTTGTCTTTGTTAGTGTCCAGACAGTTTTCAGGATATTATTACAAGCAATTATCTGCTTCGCTGTGCCTCTGTATGGCGAGTTTGCCCGTGCCACATCAGTGCCTTTGTTTTAAATATTTGGAATAGGTAGAATGTTTTCTTACAGACGTAGCGGTGGCTTGTATTTTTCGGTCTATGTCATGAGACTGCTTGTGCACTGGAATTCTTAGCAAAGCTGACAGCAGCGCATTGTAGCAGTTATTTTTAGGTTAGTCTTTCAGGAAGCACACCCTGGAGAGGTTATTCCTTTTTGAAGGACTTCCAATTGCTCTTGTTGTGTCTTTTGTTGAACCATGGCCAAGGAAAGGTGAGCTGATTTTCTCAAACGGTTATCAGGTCATTATGAGACAACGTTTGTTTTGTTATCGTGTTTTTGCCGGGTCTGTGGATTGATATTGTCTTGTAAAGCCTGTTGCGTTTACGTTTGAGACTCGAGGATTGAGATGGCAGAGATCTGCACGATCTGCACTGCCTTGTATGGTATCTGTTTTTGATATGTTTGAGGTGTGAGGGAGAAAATGTTTATGACTTTTTAATATTACCTAAGGGTCGACGATTAATTATTTGCCCTTGACCAGGGGCGTTTCTAGGATTCAAAAACATCAGGGGCTTACATCAGGGACGACGACGACGACGACTGTAGTTCACTTAAGGATTCCACAAGATTATCCATGTTACAATTGGGATATTAAAAACTAGAACTTCCACCTAACATCATACGCCCGTCTGGGTAGCCACTAGCTCTTTGTGGCGCTGTCAGTTGAGGGAGTGAGTGAGTTAACTGTGCTGGTTAGTTTACTTACTGCTCGATTTGAAGGGGGGTGATTTGTTTACGTTGGGGCTCCGTTAAAACTCTCCGGGGTCGTAGGCACTTTTTCCTATGGTTGCGCTTAAGTCGCACCTTCTCAAATTAGCTGTTACATGAAATCCTAAATGCAGCCCCAATTTTTTTCAGCACAAACTGAGCAACACAATTACATAAACGATTATAAAAAACGTGTGCAGTACACATATAGCTGGTAGGCTATCTTGTATCAAAGAGAAGTTAAAAAGCGAAAAAGCAACAACACAACAGCAACCGCAAACCGTACAATGCGGTGAAGGGGTTTGACTGCACGTCTTGGGTATCAAATCACACTCAAATAAACTAACAATATGACTTTTAAACACTTACGTAATTTTCACATGGTCTACATAAAAGAGGCTGGCTTACGTGGGCCTAGCACCGGCTGTGGATGTGTCACCCCAGAAAGACTTATTTTTGGAATCCCCTGGGCCCTAGCTCCCCAATGGTTTTTACCGCGAGATTCTGCTTTAAAGCAATCAAAAGTTATTAATATAAATGTGAGACATGACACAATTGTGTCGATATTGATACTGTCGATATTGATACTGACACTGTCAATCCCTGTGTGTTAAACAGAATGATATTTGGTGCTGTATCTTTTTTTTAAGGTGTCAAAAAAAAATATATATATATATATATGTTTGTTTGTTGTTTTGGTGTCAAAAGGTCCAGGGCTGGACGAAAAACATTCGGGGCTTCAGCCCCAGAAGCCCACCGCTAGTGACACCACTGGTCTTGACTTCAATGAGTTTTTGATTTTGGTCATTTCTGGTTTGTTCAGGGCTCTCCTGGAAGGCCAGAGAGTAGATCTGCAAGAGGCACACAGGAGGATAAATCAACACCAAAAAGAAAGAATAATAGGTATTGGAAATTATTTACATTATTAATGCTGTTACATATTGATCACAGGTTTGTGAAACTAGATTTATTTTGGTAAAAATAATATACTATACTGTGATTTGATAAATTAAGACTTTTTTTTTTTTTTTTTTTTTACAAACATTTAAAGTTCACTTAAACTAACTTCACAATTTTGGTTACTCACCCCCATGTCAGTTGAATCCCAACTGAAATTTCTAAGTCGAAGTTGAAGTTTGTAAATATGCGTAATATCGATGCGTTAGAAGCCAATTCAACGGGTTGAGTTCGAGCCTATTGTTAGTTTGGCCAGAGTTCAAAACCTCATACAAATGGCTATCAAATATTCCAAGACAAAACAAGGCTAAATACTGAAGGAAATAGGATATAGGAAATAATTTTTTAGACTCACTGTGCAATCATTTGGCTACAGAACCCTCAGATTATGCAGTGTGAGCCATTTTGGGATATTTGATGATTATTTGTATGCCATTTTGAACTCTGGACAAACTAACAATGGGCCCCGACTCAGTCCGTTGAATCGGCTTCTAACGTGTCAATATTACGCATATTTACAAACTTCAATTGGGAGTCAACTGACATGGGGGTGGGTAGCCAACACTGTGAAGTTAGTTTATAATTGAACTTCTCCTTTAGTAGTAAGTATCAAGAGCTTGCACTCAAGATAAATGGTTTGTGTGTGACATGTCCATTCTCTGCCTCAGATATCAAGATGCCTTCCCAGCTCTACACTCCAAGAGCTTCCACCTCAACCAGACAACAGCTGGATGTCAGGTACATGGAACAAACTTCAAACCTGAGAAGATCCCCTGTGCCTCACTCTGGATCCATTAGTCCCTCTAGGGTCATTCCCATCTCAATTACCGGCAGGGCTCAGCATCAGAGTCCTGCGTCAAGGAGGGATATGGTCTCATTCACCAAAGCGCGGGCTGCGGCCTCTGCCGCCGCCACCACTGAGAAACCCGTGGCCCGCGATGCAAACCAAAGAAGTCAATATGTGCAGATACAGGCAGCAGAAGAAAAGAGCGGGAAAACCAAAGAGGTGTCGCAGCCAGATGAGAAATTAAGCCCCGTCGTTTCTCCCACAGCCGACACCAAATCAGTCAAAGTGGTGTCACCACCGATGATGAGCCTGGGCAGAAGTACAGAAGTGGACAGCAAAAGGAAAGTTACTGTTGAAGAAGAGGGTGATCTCAAACATAAAGGTGATACAGCGCCTAAATTCGGCACAGGTGAGAAAAAGATATTAGACTCTGTGTCCGTGGAGGAGATAATCGAGAAAGTGATGAAACCTGCAGGTTTGGACGCCAAAGTGAGCTCGTCCGGAGAATCAATGATCACTTACCACGTGGAGAAAACTGAGCAGGAGGACGGCACAACAAAGACACAGATTGTGTTGGAGTCCAAGGTGGAGGAGGAGCTGGATATTTCTGAGGACTCCGTCCTGGATGAACTCCTCAGCAGAGGGGTGAAGAAGGTAACGCTGGAGGACATCAAGGACACGGCAACTGGAAGTATGATCCAGAATCTGCTGAGTGGCCTGCAGGGGGGAGAGGACATGCTAAATAAATCGGTCAATGTGGAAATCATTGAGGAACCTGTGGAGTCTCACAGTGATGAGGAGTATGAGGAGGTTGAGGAGAAGTCCACGTCCACTTTTCTTCAGCCCTCCTCGCCTTATTTCCAGATTGAGGAGCTAGAGAATGTCCCTCGTAACTCAAAAGACCAACGGGGTGATGATGATGATGATGATGACACCTTGAAAACCTTCATGACAGACACGGGCTATGGCAAGGTTCAATCTGAACAAGTTCAAGAGGTCCGTAGAGAAAACGAGTCTCCATACTTCTCCCATGACCACGAGTCTCAAGAATACTTTGTTTCCACACCAGATGATAATCTGTCCGAACCTGAAGAGGGTGGTGGCATAACTTCATATGGCCATTATGGCGTTGTGGATGACCTATCAGATGAGAGGTATTATCAAGATGAAGGGCTTCCACCGAACAGAGTGATTGCTGAAGAAAGTGACGAATATAAGTTCATGTCAGGTGATCACTCGTTTGTCAAACAGAGTTTCCCAGAGTGCATCATTGAAGAGGAGGTTCGCGTCTCCCCTACAGTGCAAGAGTCAATGCTCGAGTTCCTTAAAGAGGACTCTTTGGACCCGAAAGATCAGCTAAAGGGAGCGCTAGAGAAGATACAAGGCTCAGTATCAGGTCCGTTGAAGGAAGAATTGGCTTTCCTCACAAGAGTTAGTGGCGAAAGTCCACAAAATTTGTCCGTTGATGTCAAAAAAGTGCAGCAGTCCAATGACAATGGAACCATGACCATTGTTGCAGAGCTGAATGTCTCTCATACTCTGACAGATCCAGAGCTGCTAGAGGTAGAAGATGATCTTTCTGAAGAGCAGATCATGGCAGCTCTTCGGTCTTCTAATCCTGGGTTTGAGAGGGGCTTCCAGGGTGGAGCGGAAGGAGGCTACAACCTTGAAGTCTCACGAGATCAGGATGACACACACAGGGAAGTGCTAGAAGGCTTCGCCACCAAAGGAGAGCCAGCGACCGACATCACTGAGAAGTATATCAAGCTGGAACCATCAGAGACGTCCTTCACCTTCCAGATGGATGTAAACAACAGTGAAGCTCACACCAGCTCAAATCAAGTGCTGCAATCTCAAAACTTGGGTACGCCGATAAAAGTCTCTCACGAGAAAAGAATTGCAACAGTTTACCTCGAAAACCCAATGGACGACTAATAATCTAATCAGAAATAGTTTCAAATTATAACATTCACCTTTTTGAATCACACATCCACATTTACAAAGGCTTCTGACTATATAATAATGCTACAATTACTGCAGAGAAACTTTATTTTGGTGTATTCTTTTACTGTGCCTGTATATCTATAGAGAATTGGTACATTTAGTTCACTTTCTAATAGAATTTATGAGAGGTGAGAGAAATTGGCTTCTTAAATTACATGATGAACAAATATTGTTTTAACTGCAGCATTATTACACAGGCATACAAAATGTTTAATGCTAAGCCTAACCAGGTCTTCAAAGCTTATAGGCTAGCTTGAGCTTGGACAGCAATATCGACATGTAGGAATTTTTTATAGCAATATTTTGATGGGTTATTTTATTGGCATCAGTTGACTGTTTTTATAGCTTAAAGTTTATCATAAAAAGGCTTTCCTTAATATTCTCTCTAGATCTATTTTTGTACTAACCTGGGCTGCACAGCTTTTACTTTCCTTTTTGCTTGAGACTGCTACAGAATTCAACGATGCTAGTATCTATCTTGGAACACTGCTATGCTAAGTACTTATACCTATGTACTCTACTAAGTTTTAGCCACTGACATTTACTGAGCACAGAAAAGCTCAACTGCAGGCAAGACAAAAAGAAAACAGGTTTCCTATAGTAATGGAAAAAAGCTTGTGATTTGCCTTTGTGGAAATCCCTTAACTGTTAAGAATTGAAAATAGAGGAATTGTGCATGTACAAAGAGATGGATTTGAATGTGTTTATCAAGGAAAATGAAAGCTGGTGCATTTGTGGATTATATAAACATTGCTTTCTACTATATACATTCATTGGGAAAACATAATTATGTGTTATACAAGTAGATGAGTGTGAAATACAAGATCAAAACAATCATTATGAAAGTCTTGCAGGCATGGTCACCAAATAGTAACTTTGTTTGATCTTAAATGCTTCCATAGGGCATGATTTAACGTGCCATCTTGACTTCCAAAGAAAAGTGCTGTCTAGTTGAAGAGCTCGTGGTAGAATGAGGTAGAGAGAAACCGATTAAGAAGAGTCCAGCCTTAGTAGCGTGAGAGAAAACTTAACACAAATATATCACATATTTTCTTACTCGAATCACAGTACAGCTTGTTTGAATGCTTGAACACGTTTGGTAGTGACCAGTTAGTGAGTGCTGGCCTGCTGGACTCACCTTTGCTCTGAAATGAGTGCGTTCACTACCGTGGTTATTTTGGGATGATCAGCTTAGTGACACCGAGTGCTCACAAGGGTGTGTAGTGTACTAGCAATAGAAGTGGAAGTGGTCCGCCGTGGCTATAGCTCACTACGTGTTTTGCACATGTAATCTCCAAACTGCTTTAGAAATGTCAGTTGCCATCACTTGCTGATCTTTGAGCACTGTCTTCACAGAACGCCTTATTGGCACTGTAATGTTTTAAGAAGCAAAGAATGCAGAAACGCATTTATGAGGGTGGATTCCACACTATCAAGTTGACCAAGAAATTGAACAGCCATTTAAAAAAAGGATGTGTTGCATTCAAGTGCCCAGATGCAGAACATTACCATACATTTGCCATTTGACCAACAGCAATAAGTGTAATAATAACTGTAATATGATTTGGGAATACTGTTATATTATGAAATTAACATGATATAATGTTATAGATACAAATTGTGGTTTAATTCTGGCAATCCTGTGTAACATTATTATTTATATATATATAATTTGGACACTGTGCCATTTTTATTAATATAAACTAGTAGCATACATTAAGGTGACAACTCTGTACTGAATGTATAATACTATAAGTGTTTCCATCCTGGCAACCCAGTCATCATTGGTTTTATTGAAATGATCCTTTCTAAACTTCTTAAAACAAATTAGCAATTTATTTTGTGCAGGTTGATATAGGTTGCAGCCATTATTTGGAAACTTGCTCATATCTGAAAAGCAATTAAAAACTGCTGTGTTACGCATATTCTGAGTTTTAGTCTTTCTCCAAAGCCGACAATTTCACACAATAACACGGCATGTTACTGTTTCCCATGGACACGACTAAAAAGCAACGACTTTTCATTGTGAGCACTGGTGCCTGCCTTTGTTGTTCTGCCTGCAAACTCGACACAGATTTCTCCAACAATGCACAAAATGATCCAAAAAAAATCAAAAGTCCTTTGTAGCCCATCTAACACCTTATAACAATGAAGGAAAAGTGTCCTGTCCGTCAAGTCCAGCTTTACCTTAATGGTATTTTAGGACTAGGGATGGTGGCTGCCTTCTTCTTTGTCAAAGCATGGTGGACCTGCACAAGGACGCTTTGTTTCCTCATGACCTTGTCTTGACCGTCTCTCGGCAACAACGGGTGCCCTGAAAAAACACACATCATAGTATCACCAAAAGAAAACACTACACCGGTAAGCTTTTAGACAATTATCTCTTTTTTTTAAGGCTTGAGTACTTACAACTTTTTTATAGTAAAAGGCAAAAGTGGGTCTCATATTTCCATACATGTACACGAAACATAAAACATGACATTTCTTGACGACAAGGTACAGTTTAATTTCTGTCTGGCATCCACATCCACTTCAGATTTACTGGGCTAGCATGTCCACAGTTTTCTGTGTGGCTTTTGTCTTCTTATGCTGAGGACCGTACAGGATACTCTGGATTTCCAGGCACTAAAACACAGATTACAACAGAGTGGTCATTGGAGAACGAGAGGTGGAACCCATAGTAATGGATGGATACGAAAACACTTCCTGGCCGCATATAAAGAAAGCTCTTGACATCCTAAAATAACCGCCGCCTGCGTCTGGGGTTCGGATGACACCTGTGCTGACCAGTCTGAGGGTAGATTTGACCAGGGGATCAGTTGGACATGTTCCTAGGACTGCAAACTATCAACCCAGGAATCTGTGCTGGTTTACATGTTTATTTTGAAAAGCAGCCATTGTGAGTTTCCATTCCACAAGTAGTTTTCTTTAATCAATACAGGAGGAATAAGCCCCGACTCTTTAGCTCTATGTCAGACCTTATTGGCAAATTTGACACAACCAACCAACCACACACACACACACACACACACACACAGTGATGTAACAGCTACAATAAAAGACAGCCCACTATTTCCACAATCACCATAAATTACAGGATGTCAACCAAACGCAGTTAAAAGCAGGGAAAAACCTAGCTCAATGTTTCCCTCTTGACCTGGGTGAATAAAGCACTCCGGGCTAAACTGGAGCAGGTCCATCTGGCCTGATGGATGTTTTCACTGCTGCTATGGTTGATGTAATGGAAGGGCTTTTTTTCAACAGCACAACAGAGGAAAAGAAAAAAAAAGTCTGTGTGCCCCATTGTTCTCTCTCACTCTCTCTCTCTCTTTGACTGTCATATATGTATGAGCCAGGCTTCCTTTACAATTCCCATACGAAAACAAAACGCACATCTGTCACCGATAAACTTCAGGAGGGGGGGGGGTTTTCTCCTCATATGACCTCATGGATAGCTTTCTAAATGGAACGTCTTTCCTCTCAGAGTGAAGTTGTTGTCATGATTACGGCAAAAACAACATGACTTGACTGATCTGTTTTGCATCAGGGGTACTTCAGAAAGGCTAGTTTGACAAGGCGGGGAGAGAGGGAGCTGTGAAGCGCCCTGTGATACTTGGACCCCCTCTGCACTTAGATACAACAACAAAGCAACATAGCAACCAGGCTCCTTAACTTACAGGCATGTTGTTACTAGTGTGTAGAAACCCCTCCTTTACGGGGGTATTTTAGTAAGTTTGGTGGCTGGAGGAAATGAGCTCAGATGACACGGGGAAGAACACATGTAAAGGAGTATGTGACTCATAGATCATATAATATTTATGAAAGAATTAACATTCTTTTTGTTTTGCAATGGGGGTAAATGGAGTCTGTCATATGTTAACCACAGTAATCACAGATGTAACATCAGCTGTTGAGGAGGAACACGAATGCCATATCTCTGTTTAACTAATTTAAAGGCTGCCATTACAGAATTAATACAGAATTAATAATGTCACTCTTAAAAGAACCACAGGCATGCCAGTTTAATGGGAGTCAGTCTCCCTTTAATTGACAGCAGTTAGCAAAGTTCCACTCTCCCTGCAAACCTGTGCTACCCATCTGTCTGGCTCCATCCAAACTGAGAAAAAATCATTCTGTGTGATATTTTACACCAGGGAGGGCGGCTCTGCATCCTGCACCCTTCCAAGATTAGCATGCAACTCTAATGACACTGAGCCTCAGAGACGATGTTGGAAATAGCTCATCTCAATATGACAGGGACTCTTTGTGTGTATATATTTGACCAGGCTTCCCATCATCTCACTGGCGTATCTTGTTTATGAGGGTGACACACCCCCCTTGACTCCTGGCCTTTCAGTAAGACCCTTCAAAATAGTCTGGCAGAGACAAAGGTCAATATTATGTTTGTGTGGGAGACAGTACAGTGCCATTACTGAATACAGAATGCTCACGATTTCCAACAAGAATGCTGTCTCTGGCATGTTTCACGTATCAGTCCAGTAATTATTACTCTGCCTATAAGAGCGTTTCCAATTTGCGTCTCCAGGCTGTAACAAACAAAATCACTGCAACGTCTGCTGCCTGTGGTCTCTTGTGAGTACCTTCCCCATTGTCCTGTGAGCCTGTTTGATCCTGCCCTGGGTCATCTCCACACCTCCTATCAGCTGGAGCGTGTCCGCCACCTCGGCGCTCAGGTCACCGAACGTAGACCTCTTCAGGGCAAGGGATGATCTCTGGATCTCCACACATCTCTGCAATGGTACATACAAATATCACCTGATGTACCCAGTAGAGCCGGTCACACTCTCGTTGGCAGGGTGGAATCTGTCCCTTGACTATCACAAACTCTACGGGGGCATTTCCATGGTGCTTCCTCTCTGAGCAAGGCGAGCGTAGTTGGCAAAACTCTTCTATGGATCTCAAAAGAGCTTAAGCAAAAACATGGAGATGGCTGTAATACCCCCTGATACCTGGAGTACATCAATGTAGCGGGGCTGGTTGACTGGTGCTGCTGGTGCATGCTTTGTGGATATTTACATTTGTGTGTGTGTGCGTGTGTGTGTGTGTGTGTGTGTGTGTGTGTGTGTGTGACCTCTTTCTGTCGGTTGAGGAGGAGAAAGTGACAGAAGTCGTCCTGGACAGTGAGAAAGGTTGCATCCTGTGAACCCAGGGAGCTCCTGTATGCGCATAGACTCTCCTCGAAGTGTTGAGCTGCAGAATCTACAGCAACATGGAAAAATAAAACAAAAAACACTTTATATATTTTCACTGAAGCAATAAAAATAAACTGCCAGCCGTCCAATAAACACAATGCATGGAAGTTAGCATGAGCTCTGCTGATTTTCTAAGTCACTGAACCCCATGTACGCCCCACCTAGCTAGCATCGAACTTCAATTTCTTGTCTGGACATAGTTCACAAGGGGGAACCGCACACTGATCTACGGCTGAACTTCAAAACCTTGGGCTGCACATATGGCATGTCTTCAATAAGGCTATTATGAGGCTGTTTTCAAAAACATGATCTGAAAGGGCTTCACATATAGGAAAACAGAGGGAGATTCACATCCTAATTAGTGCCTCCGTACAGTGCTGGTTGCGCCTATGGCTCGGGCCTGTGTCTGTGAATAGACTCACCATTGTGGTGCTGTTCTGCTGCAGATGAGAGAGCCAGGGCCAGGCTGTGGGAGATGTGAGCCCTATCCAGGCCCCCTGGTTCCTGACTCACGGCAATGGCATGAGCCTGGCAAAAACACCCACATGAAATTGGACAGATCACATGTCACCAACCAAGTGCTGCAGGGACATTACCTATTAGCAGGCCTCGGTGGCTTCTTAAACAACCCTAATATGTACAGTCTCTGTTTGGTTGTGTTTTTGTGTGTATGTGTTGTGCGTGCGTTTGTCCCTTGCCTTGGAGAGATGCTCTATGGCTTGGTCCAGACGGCCCCGGGACTGTTCAATAGCTGCCATATCCTTATAAACAGAGGTTGTCTCTTCTGGCTTACCCCGGCCCTCCAGCAGCTGCAGAGACTTCTCACACCGGACTAAGGCCTCCTGTGGTCTGCCCTGCCTCTGACACACCCTACATACCCAAACAGAGAAAGATATAGAAAAAATGCAACTAGCCAGAGACAGAGAAGTCAAGGTGAAGATACTAGTAACCCACTGTGGTTATATCAGGAAGTTAAAAAAAAAAAGTGAGGAAGAGTTTCATGAGGCAGGTTGTGTGCTGCGTTGGTGTGTTGCTTCCTAGTATCTAGCCAAACCAGAGCCCTGCGGAGGAGTGGAGGCTTTGGCTGACCGCCGCCTTTGAAACCCGGTGCAGCGCAGGCTATAATAGGAAATGCCTGCACAAAGCACCATTAACCGTCTCTGGACGCATCCTTTCACAGGTCTGTAATGGTCCTCTCTGGGCCTGGACAGGGTGCTGCTCTTGACCCCCACATCATAAGTACAGCCTCTTTGACAAACCCGCGGTGCACTGAGCAATAACACCACGCTCAGAGTCCCATTACAGGATTTCTAAATTAGGTTCGCCTCAACACAGTGGACACCAGCTGAGCAAAGAGAAGGGTCCCAGCGCAGTCCTCAATCAGGAACAGGAACAGCTCAGAGCGCTGGGTCTATGACAACAAATATATGAATGTACGCCGCGGCCATTTGTGGGGCTTCACACGCGGTTAAATCCCACAATGCTGCCCCCAGTCACCGTGGCGCTGTAGTTACAAGAAGCCAAAGCCAGCCAGAGAAACGAGAGAGAGAGAGCATAGACGGAGAGAGAAGGAAGGAGAGGGGGACGAAATGTGGCTGTGTTATCCTCTGCAAGGATACTGGATCCATCAGGGCTACTCTGCTAACAGCTTTAAGTCCCTAGAGGATTCAAACCATCTAATGGAGTCTAAATTCAATTCAGCTCTCCGCTCAAGGGGTGGCCTTTCTCGGAGGGCACTCCGCTCACATCAATACACTCGCTAGTTACTGTCCTGTCGCACGGCAGAAGAGGAAACACCATAACAATCCATCTCTGCACATCTGCACCATAAAGGCGGTGTGTGGTTGTCTGGAAACACTGTTTGTTGATCTGTTGAGTGTAGATTGTAAGCTGTATATAGGGTTATTTCATCAGTTTTGAGTATCCATACCCAGTGGTGAAATGTCAGTGGTAGATTGTAGCAGTAAAAATCCCCAATGTCCCTTTCTGTGAACTCTCCCACGAATACACGATTATCCAAACATGCCTTGGTGGATAGTGGGAGTGCCCTCGCGCCGTGCGGTGCAGCAGAGATTTCCTGGGACAGGCAATCCAGAGCCTTTTAGGGCAGCGGAGGACGGCTGCGGCAGACACAAGCCTTGTGTTTTTTGAGTCCTGCCTTCCTGCCTGCAAGGCAGACAATGTCCCCTTATCCTCTCATTCACTAGGCATCCTCTCCCACTGCTTGGCATGAGGGAATACGTCAAATGCAGCTGAAATCGAATAATGAAATCTAAAGTCCAAACAGCAGGAAATTAATATGATTAGGGATTTATACACAAGCTGCCAGGCAGGTCACACAGCCCTCTTTAGTAAATGCTACCAGATCATTGTTGACTTATGTTTGCCCTGGGCCTCTACTCAAGAAAAATGAGCAGAAATTAAAACAGCGGGACAGTGTAGCAGGCCTGCAGGCATGCTTATTACTCTATTAAACTGAAAGCATTCTGACTGGACAGATCTGTTTTATACCGTCTGCCTCAAGTAGATTCAAGTAACATTAGGTTTTCTCATATTACGAGCATGGATGAGGCCCATTCCTATATAGCCTATATTTGTTCTCAAAGGAGATCACCAATGAAGCCAATTATTTTACGTTAGACATGGCTATGACTGCAGATACTGTGTCTATTTGCATGCTTTCTCAAAATGTTTAAAGCAAATTATTCTATTAACATAACTTCATAAAAATGTATGCTTTGTTTAATTCTCTTTGTAAGAAACACTGCATCTTTCAATTTGCTGCCTTGAAGACAATATCGCATTTGACTGATCATAAGCGCACACCTTGAGTATGAACCAGAGCCGAACGGAATGTTTGGCAGAATCTATTACAGGGTTGAGCGTTCTTTTTTGTTCCAGGCTTTGGTGGGAACATTCCCCCCCGACCACAACAGTGTTGACTGATAGGGCTATAGAAGCATGCCAAATTCTTAGTCATCACCTTACAAAAAGAGATTTAGTAAGCTTACACACTAGCCATAGTCTGCACATTTTTTCAATTACACAAAACTGCATCATGTCAACAAACTCTCAGTGATTAAAACTGATCAAGATGGCAAATTCCTTCCTGCTATCTCAGCTCAGCACAACATATGACTTATACTTGGGTTTCCCCTTTCAGAGTTAAAACTTTGAAACCACTGTGATTTTTTGGCTTTTGATCCAATATGACAGCATATTGGTTATTTAAAAGGACTTCAATGTGGATTTTCAATCTTTAACATGCTTGTTTAGAGGAAAATGGATACAGAGACCTGATTTGAGAATAGGTTCAGAATGGCAATAATATAGCCTACCAACCGTTTACATGGCCAAATACATTTTGTATGGTATATTTAAAGATCTAACTTTAACTCATTTACACAAGACACCGCAGGTGAGGCTACCCTGATTCTAGAATGTGCCTTTAAATTAAGCCAGTCAATACCATGACCTTTCTAACCTACAGTAAGACCCTCACAGGGCTCCAGTTCACATAGGGCACAACAATCCTCTACCTCTTTCATCTGTTCCTGAGCCAGTGTTGCCCTTGAGACCACTCTTGTCAATATCACCGGTAGGTTTTGAGCACATATTGTATGGTTGAAATAAACAAATCGATAAGTTGTAAACCGTGTTGCACATAAGGTAAAGAAAATGATCAATGCATCCATTGTGGAGTATGGTAAAGCAAAAAAAAGCAACTCGAGGCTTTCTGTCAAACACAGGCAGAAAGAAAGAAAGGGAGAAATGAGGGAGAAATGAGGGAGAAACGCCCCCCTTCCCTCTGTGCCTCGGTCTGCTCCAGCATTAACTAAACAAGCGGGACATGCAGACCCCACCCAGCAGGTCTGCGGCTGCGCACCACACAACACAACACACACCTCGCTGTTGGATAACAACACGGGGGAAATCCTTATTTTTACATTTTATATTTTGTTTTACCATAATGATGGCATTTGATAATCAAAACAAAACCTCGGTTATAATACGACGTGTGAGCTAACATAATAGAATTGTAGGGGGTGGATTCTGTAAAAAGTTGCTTGAAACTATCGCCATCTTGTGGTCAAACCCAATGTTGACAGCCCAAGGCACACGCTCTAATCTGAAGTTTAGTTAGTTACAACAAAACAACTGTGAATTTAAAATAGTCCAGCTATATCTGAATCCCGGTGGAAGGACCTCACCTGGCCAGTCACTCTTTAATTTGAGATAGTGCCAAGTTGTTAAGTCTCTGAACCTGAACATGATACTGTGAGACTCACAGGAAATAAATAGAGTATGATAAAGCATGTGATTACCAGACACCACTACTAAATATCAAAGTAGTATCTGCTACCGCATACCTGTAAACTTAATAGGTGGCATAAAAAAACTATCAATTTATATGCACAATTTAATGCATTTTCATATTTGACTAAAATCTATGTTTAAAAAAAAAAAAAGTTCTCCAAATGTATATCTTTAATAGAAATTATATATTTATTCTACTGTACCTGGACAGAGAAGTGGATATTTCCAGCTCAGTCTTTATCTTCTCCTCCTGGTTAATGCCACCCTGCTGATAAAGCTGTTCCAGTATTCTTTCTGCATTCAGATATGAGCACTCTGCCTCCTTAAGGGTTGGGAGAGTCAAGGGACTTTTGTATCATTGTTAAATGCAAACTTCACAACAATTAGCCTTCATTCTGTGATTCCAGTGCATATCTCATTTTATCTCATGCATTTACAGTCAATCTCATTGTGGCAGTTCTTTCAGACACCACTCTTCCAAAAGGATATTTGGCTGTAAGCAGTGCAGCACCTCCTTGAGTAAGATGTGTGCCGAGGAGACATGTGAGGACCTGGATCCTGTCCTCTGTGCTGGTGGAGATAGGGGAGTATAAAGGCAGCAGCTCCCTGGCTAGGGATGAGTGTTCCAGAGCCTGCGCCCCCCAGCCTGGAAGAACAACGGACAAGCTTTGAGTTAGAATTTTCCAAGAGGTTACCTTCAAAGCTGAACATCAGCCAAACAGTAACATTACTCACCGATAATAATACTTTTAGTACGTTTTAGAGGCTCTGTGATATGCATTTCTGGTCTGAATGACAGTTCCCTGAAAATCTATGGTTAGGATCTGCATTTTGCTCATTGCATTATCTTTTTGAAATTACCTTTAAACTGGAGGTATGCATTAGCCAACTTGGCGTGGGCCTGGGCTAGTTTCAGATGTTCCTCTCCATATACCAGCCTAGTCAGTGCCACACATCGTACCAGGTCCTGGATGCAAGCGTCAAACTGTGTAAACAAATGTCCATCAATATTAACACAGATAGCACGGTAGTAGCCAGCAGTGCATCCTTAGCCCTATCAACCATGCAGCATCTGTTACACAAATTTGTTAAACCTTTTAAAACCACTTATTAAAACATACTTTTTAAAAACTTACTTGTAATGTTGATTTAGAGATAGATTTTTTTAGATGTTCTTTTGTTTCTACTTTTATATTGTTTATTTATCTTTATTTGTCTAAACTGGACAAAAAACAGGACAGAAGTGTGCAAGCATGTCTAAGTTCCCTTATAGCATCAACAACAGTAATTAAAGTGTGCGGCTGGTACAATATTTTACACTGCAACCGTTATTTAGTTAGGCTACCTGTTGGTTGTCTGCCAGGGCTTGGGCTCGGCTGTCAAAATGGTTAAGCTTTTCTGCTGGAGGCATCATTATGGATTCCTTCTTTGTAAACCATGTTTGTGAAGGACTCGCTGTGTCTATATCAAAGACAGGAGATGCACCTATGGCCACATTGGTGCTTCCGATGCTTTCAGTGGATCTATAGGAATAAGCAGCACCATAGTCATCATCATCGTCATCATTATCAACATCACCACCAGGATTTTTGCCTTCATTGCCATTTTTAGGTCTCTCTTTCCATATCTATCATTGGACACAACGTTAGACCCAACAGATGAAAAAAAAAAAAGGATTTTCCATCTTTAAGACTGTATCTAGAAATGCTTTAGTCAACTCCATTTACAAATAAAAACAAATCACACACCTTACAAGTCGTGTTTGACAGGTACATTTACTTTTTCTGTAGTCATTTACGTGAGAAGGGCTTTATGATGTAAGGACATGGGGCCAAGTGGGCATACAATAGTCTATGTTAGGAGTAGGCTAAAGGCTGCACTGCACCAAAGAAAGCTTCATTAAGAACAATCACTTACGATTCTTCCGCATCTGTCGATGTGGAGCGCGTTTTAGTCAGTGAATTATCGTCACCCATTTTTCTAATATACCAGTGAGATTACACTATCCCGTCGTTTCAGGTTTGCTTTCTTTCTGAGTTTCCGTGGATACATGTACACTGCGCGTACTGGCGTGGCCGCAACATCCTCTTGGGTATTATTATATATCTAGGAAAACAATTGCACATTTCTACAACGCTACATCTGCACCGATAGACTATATTGGCCAAAACGTTAGTGTTCGTGTGACTTAGAGAACATGCGTCCAGTCCTGAAAGCACATTCTCGTTTAGCGTAAACAGCGTCTTCCTAAACACTGCAGAAGGGAAAACGAAGTAGGGTGCATTCAAGATCCACACTGTTTCAAAAAAAAAAATCTGCAACACTTTCTTATATGTTACGCGTTATGAAACGTTTTCTATAATTCTATGTGAAGATAGGCTACACGTTTTAACTCAGTGGACGATTGGAGCAGTATAGTTTTTGAAATATAGCTACATTGAAACCGTTTTATATATAACAGTATATATAATAGCATTTCAATTTTATTGTCTTTTTTCTGACTTTTCTGACTCATTCCATTATGAAATCATGCCCTAGGCGCAATAACCTATTAAAGAATAAGAGGCTCTTCTAAAAGCTCTCCTGGCCTTAATGCTATTTAACCCTCCACGAGAGGAAGAAAAAATAAGCAGCGCTGTTAACTCCATATATGTGTGAAAGTGCATGACATTTTTTATTACGTTGATCACTAGGTATTTTGCCGGTCAAGGTTTGAAATCAAATTGTTGATATAATGATTGAGTATGGTGAAAAAAATATTTCCTTTATGCACTGCAATTCTTAGCTGCACTTCCAATGTTTTATGACTACATATGCCTGTAGGTAAAACCCATAGATAATATCAGGATTCATAGTCCTCTTTCCATCATGGAGTTATGATCCCATGATGGATTGTATGTATACTTATACATAATAAATACTATTCTCTTCCTAATTGTCAAACTCAAATCAGGATATCCTCTATTTGGATAGGATCATTGCAGGTCACAGGTATTGTGTAAATGCTCTCCTCACCACTTAACTGGTCACCGAATGGACTGATCAGTGCTGTTTATAGGTTTATTTGTTTATGGTAATTTATCCTAGGATGTTATACAGCTCAGCTTGTCTTGGCTTCAGAACGGTGGTTGTCATCGATATATTTCATGAGCTTGTTTCAGCGATATGGAAATACAGGTAGAATCGATCTCTTTGAAAATACTATTTGACACTTAATTAATTGACAGAAAATTGATGATGCAGTGGTGGCCTATTCAAATCAATTCACATTTCTGGGCAACTCTCCAAAATGTGGACAGGAGAGAAGTACATGCAGTTAGTTCAGTAACAGCTGCGGAATTGAGCACCGCATCAAACTGTTGCAGTAGAAATAGCGTGTAACTTTTGTTGCACGTCAAAGCCTCTCTTTCCCTCTCTTCCTGGGTTTCTGCTCTGCAGACTGTCTGTCCGATGAAGCGAAATGTAAAATATAAACTAACATTTTCTTTAAATTGAGATGAACAGTGTCACCAGAGATAACATTTGTCTCATAACTTCCTGTAAAAGAAAACGTGACTTTAAACAAATGAGTTGTAATTGTGTACTAGCTCCAGTAGATGTCAGTATAGTAACACTAAAAATAATAATTCCAAATGGGTTGTTACATGCAGTGTTATATATTATGTTTACTAATAACCAGAAAAAATAAGTTTATAATCTGCCCATTTGATTAGGTGAGCAAAAGTTGATGATGTGCTCATTTGACCCAGGTTTCCCGCCCCGTACTTCAATCTTGTACTTTTTTGACTCTTTCCTTTATCTAACATGTATCTTCAATTTACAAGAAAAAAAAATCTAAATATATTCTTAAAGGCATTGTTTATATTTCACATTTTATGCGTTAGCAGATGATCTTAACCAGAACAACATAATGAGCGGGTTACCTTTTTGTTAATGTTTGGATTAAGAATTTGGTTTATGAGCCATCCACCATCATTTAGTTTGACAGTATAGTCCCAGGCCCAAACAAATGAAAGCCCCATCGAGCAAAGTCAAAACGAGGTACTGAAGAAATTACTTTTTCTTAAATTGACTGAGCACCTAAGACACAGCCAAGGAGTATACAAATTACTTCAATGTTCATATACCTTTACAGTATATTGTTTGTTCATGTTGAATTTAAAAAAAAGACCCGTATGTTTTATTTCATCCGCAAGGCTTTTCTGAATAAAGACAGAAAACTCCCCTGAAGAAGAAAACATTTCAATTGAAAAAAAAAAGTCTATTTAACCAAAACCCATTCATCCTTTATTTTTCTTTAGCGTTCCACCAACTTTCATTGCCTCCTTAACCGAGCGAGAAAGCTGATAAAGAATACCTGCATCCCATATATCACTCCATACTTTGAAAGGACGTGAATGCTGTATGTCAACGGAGAGAGGAGGAAATGTAAATTTCCTTATGAAAATATCCTTTCTCACATCAGTGCCCAAAATCCATGCCAAACAAACAAGAAGTAACGTCTCTGTGGCTGCTTTGAAAAATTGGTCTCAAGAGACAGTTTTCTAGGTTAATTTATTCTGTATCAGGCTGGCAGTATGTGTGCTGTCACCAGTTTTAAACTTGGGGCAGGGCATGCTTTGTGTGCAAGACTGCCTAAGATAACTTCTTATGGCTCCTTGGGGTGACTGCTGCCGGTTGATTCTGGCAGGCCATGAGACAGGCCGTTTATTTGTTTGTTTGTCCCGTGAGTTTTTGGCCGGGCGTTCTGGGCTCTGTTTGGCCCGGGTCCCTGTTGGGCTTCTATTTCTGAAATCCAAGTGGCTCTTAATGAAGCTGGTAGGGCTGGCATGGGCCCTCAGCAAACCCAGGCCTGATCAGACCCTTCTTCTTCTGCCTTGGCAGCCACACTCCGTTTGCTCTCTCTCTCTCGCTCTGGCTTCCTAATTTAGTAACGGT
>OMKK01029650.1:0-17500 GCA_900302305.1 Polymixia japonica | reverse complement strand
TGTGACCAAGTTAATGTTAGAATTATCCTGCTACCTTGTACTTACCCCCCCGCTACCTTCAGGGCTGTTTAAGCTGTTGTGGAGCGAGAGAGTGAGGAGTGTGAAAGAGTGATGATGAGGGACAGTGAGATGCGGAGTTGTCTTCTGTTGTTACCAGGGATAAACCCTGTGATGACTTGAGGCAGGCCCTTCTAATCATGAGACTGCCAGGGTGGAACCCTGTGAAGTAAGAGTTCTGAACTGCATTAAGTCCTCATGAGTGCGACCTTCAACGTTCTTGGTGTGTATTCTTACAAATAAATCCATTCTCAGAGTTAGGAGAGTTACAGAGTGAATTTAAATTAAATTCAAAGACCATTTCGGGTGGTAGCAGTTAAGGTTACATTCAGGATGAGGTGTTTATATGCATCCTCATACCCCGGTCACAATATGTACCTGTATCGAATCGTACCTGAATACTGTCAATATTATCATGGAAACAGAACAGATTCCAGCACTCATTTTCAGGTTTCTGTTAATCTAGATTATTTGGGCTATTGTGAACAGGATATGGTGTTTCCATGCCTCAACTCTTAAACAAAAAAAACTAAAAGCTGGTGTCTCAAATAACATCAGAATATTAATTCTCATAGTACACTCAATGAGATAGCTGGTAGTCTTGTCTCAAGGTAAGACTATGACTATGAGACAATAGAGGAGTGGGTAATGATTTATTTAAAAATATTTTTTTCTGGAAAGAACTGCTAAAATATTCACTAGTTATATGTTGAAACTGCAGTGGCTCCGGTATTTATTTTCTTCTGAATTTTCTTCTGACCTTATTTCCAGAAAATTCCGTAAAGAAGTGACCAGGTAATTATCATCTCCTTATTTTAAAGTAACGTACCTTGAAGATAAAGCATAACTGAGGAGACGGCAGCAGACATATACCTTTGCTTACATAATGCCCAGTTATATTATAATTACAGTAACAGTCAATGTATGAATGTGTTTATGTGTGTGAGAGTGATATGACAGTATCTAAAGGGACACGCAGCCCCTGGCTGGGCTGTGTGATCTAAACTGTGCTTTGAACTTGCTCTGAACTCTGCTCTCTCTGAACTGTGAGGGTGTGTAACAAGGTTAGATGGAAGATTGCCTCCGCTTTATTAAACTTACATACTGTACACGCACACTGCAAATGGAGGGGTCAGAGAGAGAGTGAGAGAGAGAGACGGAGAGAGAGAGAGAAAGAGAAGGAGAGAGAGAAAGAGAGGGAGAGGGATGGGCACGAGATACACATTCCCAGGTCGCTCTCTCCCTCTCTCTCTCAGAAGTTAGATCAAAGCCAGGATGCTGGGTTGAAGCCGGGCCAGGCCAAACAGTGTTGACATGTCTGGGGACTGGAGGGATCCTCCATGGGCTTCCCCCATTCACAGATACAGGCTAATCCCATTCTATTAGATTAGATTAGATCAGATTAGATCAAATGACAAACGTGGGAAACCTCCAGGGATTACCACAGTGCAACAGATTACTGCTGGTTTAAAGCCAACAACATATCAACAGACAAAGAGAGCAGAGGAGAGGAAGGCAGAGTAGAGGATAGGAGAGAAGAGAGAGAGAGAGGGGAGGGCAGAGTAGAGGATAGAAGAGAAGAAGAGAGAGAGGGGAGGGCAGAGTAGAGGATAGAAGAGAAGAAGAGAGAGAGGGGAGGGCAGAGTAGAGGATAGAAGAGAAGAAGAGAGAGAGGGGACAGAGTAGAGGATAGAAGAGAAGAGAGAGGACGGCAGAGTAGAGGATAGATACATATATAGATAGATAGATAGATAGATAGATAGATAGAGAAGGGGAAACAAGAGAAAGGAGAGCAGAGGAGAGGAGAGCAGATAGTCGAGGAGAAGAGCAGAGAGAGGGAGAAGGGGAGGAGGAGGGGAGGAGAGAAGAGGACAGTGTATTTACAAAAGTCATTTGTGATGATGCTTATTTGGGTAAAGGAACTGCATGCAGTTAATCTTTAGAATCTTTAGAGCAGGTATTGAAGAGGGACACTGTAGTTCAGGCATTGGTTTAATCTAATTTAGCTAGGTGACAGCCACGCCTGCACATTTGTGATGCCATTAAAACGTAATTTTGGCAGAGCCTTTAATTTAATTTTGGACAACATGTGGTGATGGATGTGGTTTTTCCTCTCCTTTACTTAGAAACATCTAGATGATTTCACCTTTACATTTTGACATTTGGAAACTAATTACTATACCAGGTATAGCCATGGGCTCTTTTAATGTGCCTCCCTCTTTGATTTAGGTGGTCTTTCATTTGTTAGGCCCATGCATGTCAACGACACCCGGCCTTCCAACTCACTAAGAGCTTTGCTTCAATAAAGGCCTGTGCAGAAGACAGAACAGTCTTATTTATGAAATGCTACATGGATCAATTATTTATAAAAGTTGTTAGACGTGACTGAATCTAAGATGTAAGATATCAATATTTACAATATTAAGCAGTAGTTTTAATCACACTTTTATTTGTTTATGAAACAAAACCTTGTTGTATATTTTAGATAATATTGTACATGGGTCGATCAGAATTTATGGACTGTTGCCATGTACATCATATCATATAATATTGAATCAAAAGAATGCTACAGCAAATTTGCTTTGCTGATATGGTGGTTACCTTGATCGTTTTGGTCTGAAGTCTGAGTCCATTTAACGTGTTGATGGCTTTCTCTGCATCCTTTGGGTCGATGTAGTTGACAAATCCATAGCCCAGACTTTGTCCTGAAATACCAGAGATAAAGACACTCAGTGACTACACTGAATTCATATTTTAAATTGCACAGCAAAAACAGAAAACATCTTAACTTATTTTGTCATTCATAAAGACATTCTTGGATAGCGTCTTGCCGTATTTATGAATTAAACTGAAACTATTTATGAATTAAACTGGGGAAGCTCAAAACGCACCCAACCCCAGCAGATATACTACTTCAGTATGTACTTTGCAGCTGTACAAACACAAGAAAAAAGGAAAAAAAACAAAAAACACCCCCATTTCCCCTCAAAGCACAGAGTGTCTCAGATAGCAGATTCCCTTTGAGTGTGAAGCAGGCCTGACATCTCCCAGTGTTTTCCCGACAGATCCATCCTTTCATGAGGCGTAGGACTTTAAGCGGGCGCCTCCAGCCATCAGGGCCTTCAGTGGGATAGTTTTACAACAAACAACCCCTTCCCACTAAAAACCACACACAAGCACAGAGAATCTCGGCTAGTCCAAGAGGAGCGCCGTGCGCCTCTTCACGCTAATGGGAACAGACAGCGGTTAGTCGGAGACAAAGTGAATCACAAAATATGGAGCATGGCTGTTTCACCAAATAAATACATCTGGGCTATGGATATCACAGTACAGAACAGCTCAGCTCTGCTAAGCAGCGTGTAGTGGAAAGGCCAGGAGGGACTTGTAGTCCAAACATCAAACAGGCGATGATTCTCTCCTCCTCTCCTCTCCTCCCTCTTTTCCTCTGGATTAACTGTGGATTATCAAACACTCTCTATTGTTAATTAAAAACCTGCCATTCTGGAGAGACTACTGCTATTTATAACTAACCCTCCTTTCCTCCTTCTCCTCCTCCTCCTATCTCTGACTCTCAGCTGACATCAGGAGGACAGTTTGGCTATCTAAATATAACCCATATTCTGTTTTAAGGTTGTTTTTATGGGATTTATGCCTTGTTAGATAACACATGCTGAAGACAGAAGGAAAGATGGGAGAGAAAAGCAGATGACGTCCGGGCCGGGATGGTCCTCATAACCACTACTACTCAGTACTGTATGCAAATGCCACCAAATAAACATCTCCAGAGCACAGTACAAATAAAACTAAGTTTTAATGGCTTCATGTATTCAATTCGGAATGAGAAGTTGAACTCCTTGGAGGGGGCAACAGGCTGATGGACTGCTGCTTTAAACATTCTGCTCCCATGTTCACCATCTCTATTCTGCTCCCTCCCTCCCTCCCCCACTTTCCCATCACCTTCCTCACCCTTCTCCCTCTGCTTCAACAAGTAATGTGAGGTTCGACAAGTGAAGCTACCAGAAGGTTAGCTAAAATGAAGTGTGTGAGCGGAGAGCACTCGTGCAGGGCAATCTAGATGGGCTGGCTGGTGCTTAATGGTACTGACACACTCAGCACTCAGAGCCGACCAGCCAGCCGACCAGCCAGCCAACCAGCCAGCCAGCCAAACAGGCAGCCAAACAGGCAGCCACTGTGTGAAGGAGCATTAGAGGGGAGAGACTCAGCATAGGGTGTCTGACACATGTGGTTGTGTGTGTGTGTGTGTGTGTAGGTGCAGTCATGTGAGTCAGATGGGTTTCAGTCTAACTGCAGATATAATAATCATATACTGTATTTCCCTGCAATACTACCTTGATCAATGCAGCATTCAACAGCTGTGGTATGTTAATAGTGTAGTTGAGCTGAGTGTGTATGTTGTATGCATCGGGGTGGGGGGGGCTTACAGTAGGTTGGCACCAGCACACGTGCCCACCCCCAATCCCATCCTCACTCCCACTTTGGCAAGGCTTATGGCCTCAAGGCTGGAGATGAGGGGGTGGAAGGCAGGCGCACTGGCTGGCAGCAGGCCCCAGGTGAGTAGGGAGACGGGGGGAGATGGGGGGGATACAGGGGGGGAGACATCTGCCTGCAGCACCAGGGAAGCTCCAGGAGGAGATTCCACCCACCACTTCCAGCCTGTTAAATAGCAGCTCACAGCAGGGAGCTACCGGCAGACTGCTTGGCTGCTGGGATCCTGGACGGATGGGTGGGAGACTCAACGCCAACGCACCACACTGTCAGATGTACACATATGCGCACACACACACACACACGCAAGTAAACATGTACTCGCACACATGCAGTAAAGTATGTCCTCGCAGCAGGGAACAGAAGACATACTGGGCGGATTGGAGAGTGGATGGTTGGCGGCTAACCAGTGAATGTCAACACCAGAGAGATGATACGAACACAGACAATAATTTCATCCTACTGTGGCTTACATCCTTTATCCTTAACACTTTCAAACGAATCATTGTGCGTGCTAACACACACACACACACACACACACACACACACACACACACACACACACGCAACAACCACACACTAACAGAGGCGAGGCCGGTGGTACTGTAATGCTATGTGGTTCCCTGCCTGTGGGCCAGCCTATGCAGGTAGTGGCAAAGGCAGCAGGTGGTCTGGTTGGCTTCGGCCTGTCACAACAACAGTCCTGTCTCCGCCTCAGTACTCCCCAGCGGGGTCAGCCCTGCGTGCTGCCTGAGCTGAGATCGGCACACCACTGTACTCTGCTCTGCTCCGGCTCCACACACCGTGCTATGGTTAAGCGCAGTTCAGACTCAGTTTAAAAATGGCCCAGCATGGTTCAACTCAGCATGATACCTTACTGGAAGAAGAGCACAGGCATAGACCAGGTAAATGCTGGACTGAATGTTTGCTTCCCCAATTAAACTGAATGCTTCCCCAAATTAAATGAATGCTTAAAAGGAGGTGTAAAATGATGTAAAATGACCATATATGGAGCTGTGACATCAATCTGTGACACACATCTGATACATCTGATACAAGGGAATCTGTTTTATGTTAATCAGATGTAAAGAAAAAAGACTTTCTTTGTGTAGATAAAGAGCCATTCTGAGAGATTGTAGACTTGTCATTAAAGAATAATTACAGACAAATATGTTGAAAAAGTAGCGCTTCTTAGACAATGTGGAGAAGCTATTAAAAAGCTCTGATAAATACCCTCTAATGGAGGTTGGAGCTAACTGAAGAAATAGCCCTATGCTGAACAATTAGGCTAATGGATACATTAACTTATATATTTTAATTGTCAATTAAAACCGCTAACCAAAATGATGCATTTCTGTTTATAATGGCCTTTTAATGAGGTTGGATATTCATTTGCCTTGATTCGGCAGTTGCCAACCATGCCAGCTCTGCAAGTTCTGAAGGCATTGGAAGAACACAAGCAAAGATGGCTATAAAACAGCAATAAAAGGAAAAGTCTTGAAATAAACATATTTCTAATATTAGCGGTTGTATTGTGATGAAGGTACAAATTGAAATAGGTTGTGAGGCGTATAAACCTAATATTTACTATGTTATGTTTACTTGTATTGTAAATGCATGTTTGATTGTCTATGTGTTAAAAGCTGTCATTACATTTAGACCTAGGCACTGCTACAGCACCCTAGTGCTCTATCACATGTAACCACACGTCAAGTTCACCAAGAACAGGTGGTAGGCTACGTAGACACGGAGGGGTGGGGGACTGAGGAGGTGGGGGTTAATTTGAACCCACCTCCACTGTATGGGAGATCTTTTGTACAATCTGAAATAAATACTAGAGGGAGGTGGGCATGTTTCTCACTGGTAAAAACGCTGCTGCTATTTCTAGTGAGAGGCCCTTTAGTGTGTTGGCGAGGCGCTATGACTAAGCCATTATTTGTTTCCTGAGGAGCAGCAGGTTGCCCAATATGTGAGATGAGAAAATGAGTGCGCTTCCAGCAGGAGTCCTGCCTGCTGGCCCCGATGTGTAATGGTAGCTTACTAACCATGCACGCACACGCACGCACGCACACACACACACTCAAACCCAGCACATGGACGTATACACGCATACGCGCACATGGACATGGACACGCACGCACGCCCTTAGTGAACATTAAAAAATTCTGATGCACACAATTAGATAGAGAAGCACAAAAACAAGCACAAAATATTTATGCGCATGTAAATACTGCATACGCAGACAGACACAAAAAGTCAAAAGGACATAATGATTTATATTCAAGTCCTGCACTGCAAGGCACACAGAAAGGTACACACTCATGTGCTGCAGGGTACACATGGAGAAAGCCTCCAGTTGCGTATTGACTGTCATTATTTTTTCCCTTCTTGTTGTATTATGTGACTAAGAGCCCTGTACTGTAGACATGAAAGCACCTTCAATTTCTCCTATCATTAGGCAAGGCTCACACAATGCACTATAGACACCTTTGATCTAGAGCGACCAATGAACCACGTAGCAGTAGGATCTTAGTATATACCTGGCTGCAATTAACTCTTCTTAAACCTATTTTCTTTAAAGATGCTCTACAGAATTCTTGTAGAATTTCAGCATCTAGGAGTTAAAATAGCGCTGTGGAGCAGTGGTGGGTCCCTATCCTGTGCTCATTGCAGTCACCACGTGTGTGTGTAAAGTCATCGGGCTGACCTGGGCCCGCCCTGCTACCGCAGTGCACCAATGCTCATTTGGGAGAAGGCTGTCAATCAAGTCACAGGCGCGGGGGACGACAACTCTGGGAAATTGAAACCAACCGAAATCTTATGCTGGTAAACTGTTTGGAAATTCTGTTGCAGAAGGAGGTAAAACTGGGATTCAGTTCATAGATTATATATATAAGAACTATACTTCGACCACCTGGGACCAAAATGAGAAAATATTCACATTCACCAAGATTCTATCCAGCCTCTTTAAGTTTTCATCTTTTGAGATATTTAATTTCAATTGCTCACACTACATTTCTTATAGATTATCAAAATGGTAAACCAGCTCCAAGCACAAAAAATAAAAACTAGAACAAAACATGCAATAAAATGTTCTACCTTGTAGATTAGGATGATCGAGGGAATGGCATACTGTTCTAGTGATGCATGGGTTCAAATTCTGTGTTTATCTTTCTCCATCTCCATCTCAATCGCTTATCCCTCTAGTCACTGTGGGCCGTGCATAAAGATCTCACTATTATGGGAAACGCACCCTCTAACAAATGCATAAAAAATAAAATAAAAACCATGCATGAAGCTGTAGTGGCCTAACCCGTTGGTAAATCAGGTACGATTATTTGTGTGAAGTGACCCTTAACAGCTACCTCAATAAGCCCTCTGTGGTTGTTCCCTGGGTCCCACACCCTGTCAGGAGGAGTCTATCTGTCATCTAGCAGCCATGGGAGGACAGGACAGACGGAGCGGAGCGGAGGGGAGAGGAGCGTGCAGAGATCAGAGCCATGAGCAGATGACACTAACACGCATTGAGAGGACCAGCTCCTTCTCCCCAGAAACAGGTAAATCTGTTTGGTCAGTCTTAAATTTAGCCACATTTTAAGATGTGGAGGAAGAGAGAAAAGAAAAAATGCAATTTGTCAAAATGAATGTATCACGCTCGGTTCCTCCCTCGCCTGACGTCTTGCCCACTGCTGCTGCAGCAACTCCAGGTAGTGCTATTTCTGATGGGCCGGCGCTCCCCAACATTTGGAGAGGTTCACTGTCACCTGCTTCACGTCAAAATACACTTGGCGTAGGTTCGGCTCCGTACGACAAGGTGAAAGGGAGTTCAGTGAGTTTGCAGAAAGATAAAGCGACGACCAGAGAACAAAAGACTCTGGTGCCTCAAAGCAATGCGATTTCAGCAATAGCACATATCATGTGGCATGTATTAAGCCAGTTTGAATAACTAAATTCATAAACAGAGCCACGTCCCCCGCACACACATATCTGCTGTAGCTCCCTCTCCCACTCACTCATTCAACACATCTTTCCCTCTGGGGTTGCCAAGGTAGCAGCCACTGTTACAGTCAGGAGGCTCCCACTCGCAGTTCCCAAGGCCCTGCTTCCACCAACACACACACACACACACACACACACACACACACACACACACATACCACCCCCTCATGGTGGCTCCCAGAGCCTTGGGGCCAGTGGACTGGAGCTTGCAGTGTGTGGGCTGGCTGCCTGCGTGACACTGGAGGAATAGAGGGATGTAGACTAACTGACAGACAGAGGAGCTCCTCTGAGTCTTCGATAGTCCTGCTACAGTACATCCGGGCTGACTGCAGCCTGCTCTGGCTAGGAAGTCTACCCTACTGTCCCTGCGCTGAGCGGACAGCAGGCTCCCAGGCTGTCAGCCATACAACCCTAGACCTACAGGGCCCACAATGGGTACAAGGGGACTGTCTGGCTACCTCTACCCCAGGTACGGAGTGGGAGGCTGGGGAACCAGCCCTCAGGCACATTCAACCTTTGAATCTGAGGCTGACACAGGGGATCTTCACAACCTCTCCTCATCCAGGTAAAGGGCACTCTGAATGGAATGAGAACATCCAATTTTGTATCCTAAGCAGAGGGGGGTGGGGGTGGGGGCTTGGAGCAAGCAGACAGGACATTCTTGGGACCCGGGACTCTGAAACTTTAATGTGTGTCTGCCTGCTAGTGTCTGCACTTCTGAGCCTGGCAGCTCTCTTAATACCTGGCTTTGGAGATGTCAAATCCTTTTTTCATCTCTTTCCCTGTCAGCTTTGTTCACGCTATCTTCAGCCTTCAGCCATTCAAGGCTCAGATAAATACAACCTAGATATTAACACCGCACCCAATCTCCCCCTGTATGAATTCACTAGGGATCCAGAAGTAATGCAATGGCTTCTAACCACACAGAATAACATTGCATTTGTGTTGCATGGGTGTTTTGGAAGGCAAAAGTAGATGTTATCATGAGGCAAACAGAGGAATAACAGAGTTATTGTTCCTATCACTCCTGTAATGACATGGGAAACAGCTCGGCTTGCAGCCCGAAGTACAAAGAGCATCAGCTTTGCTCCTGAGTGTGTTCTCGATGCATATTTCAGTAGCAACAAAGAGATGCGGGTAAACTGAGGTTTATATGGTGAATATTTGATCCCTGTTAGACTGACAGATCGTGTGCGGCAGCTAAGCTCCACCCACATGTCCTCGCAGATCAGGGTTAGATACATATTTTATGTTCGGAAATACTTGGGGGCGTACTTGATGTACCGTATCGGAAACGGGACGAAAACGACAGTAACGGGAAGTGCGCCCGAACCACGGGGTTTGTGCACGCGAAGCAAGACGGCCCGAGACGGTTTCGCATGCATCCAGCCCAGGCGCGGCTGTCCTTACGCGAGCGTGGAGTTCAGCGCACCGCGTTACCGTAGCCGCCCGCCCGTCAGAGGCACAGAGAGGTGTTCTGGCTCTCGACTGCGCCGCAGCAGACATCGCAGCCCATCTATTTTTCATAGGCAACATCTGCTTGGCTTTGCTACATTGTCACTACAATTTGCAGCCCATCCCCAGATTCCATGTGTAAAACTAACACATGCAAGGTGACGGGAGCTGTGTGAACAAAAGGCTGTGCTTCAGTGCTTCGGTGTGTCGTCCATTAACATGCTTTGTTGAGGAGATGAGTATAATTTCCTTTTAATATTAGGCTAAACACCATTCCCCTTATTAAAAGGTGAGAAGTTGACTGCTGACAGTTGGAAATAAGTACAGTAAGTGGTGTGACTGACTGAGGCAAAAGGTAACACAGGCGGCCAAAACAAGGGATAGACACACATGCACTGATAAATGTGTGGACTGTTTCGTAAACAGGCGTAAAAAATATCCATAGAATATGGCCGCACTGCAATTGGCTACAGTCATTATTGGCACAGTGGAGAATGCAAAGAAATGATTGTCTCTCAAAATATAAAATCCCTCTATTTTATCAAGACACTAAAACCACAGACGCAATCAATTCTTGTTCCAGCATGAAAAGCCATTTTCTTTTCTGCCATGTCATTATGAAAACAAATGCATTCATTTCTCCAGCAGAAATGCAGCCGATGCAGAAAAATGATCCTGAAAAATGACTAACTGACAAGGATCAGTCAATTTCATTTCTGTGTGTGTGTGTGTGAGAGAGAAAGAGAGAGAGAGAGAGAGAGAGAGAGAGAGAGAGAGTGTGTGTGTGTACGCGGGTATATGCTGCCAAAAGCAGCAACACTTTAATGTATTCCATTAAAAGTTTGCATTCAGTGCGTTGCTACAGTAGGTCCATATGAATTTTCTCTGGTTCCCCCCTAAGGGTGTGTGCTTATGTGTGTTATTAGCATCTGAAGTGTCTGCTTCCACTCTGGCTGGAGATATGAGCTTTCAGATTGGCGATTTTCAGTTGACATAGACGTTTTGCTTCCTTTTAAAAACAAACAAACACAGAGCACTGTCTTTAGTGGCACCATCTGTTGTGCTCAGTGCCTCAAAGCAATCATGTCCTTGACTTAAGCATTCACATACAAATACTCACTGCCTGGAATGCAGGTATAGAAATATGAAAGATACCAGAATATGCACACTTAATTTGCAAAAAAAAAAGATGCCTGGGTCGTCCTTGCATCTTTGCCTCAAGATTCACAGGTGGAGCCCTGGGGCTTGCAAATGTGTGTGGGCTGCAGTTAGGTGTGTGTAAGCTAGCTTTAAATAAAAGATTAACCTGCATGTCCCTGGTGTGTTATGAGAGCACCATGCAGAGGTAGCTGTGCAGGCAGCCAGGCGGGCGTGGAAGCAGGCAGGCAAGCAGGCAGGCAGGCGTGTGGGGAACAAGGGAAACACTCAGAGGTGGCTTTTCAACCAGCTGAAGTCAGCCAGGGTGACAGACAGAGCTGGAGTGCCTGCGCCCGCCCACACCCACCAGAGCCTCACACCACAGTGGCGTCATCGGAGCTGACAGGAGCAGGTCCACAAGACGCTGAGAGGAACCTGAGAGGAAGCTGAGGACCTGCCTGTCTCTCCCCTACCTCGGCTGAGGCTCAGGTGCTCACACCTTGTCAACACACTTACAGGCTGGCCAGGATGCGCACACTCATGGGATATATGAGCATACACAAACACTAGCTAGTGTGGAAAGTCTTGTTGAATGATTGTAGAAGCAAAGTAAGCAAAGTTGGCTATAACGAAGCCGCTATGAAAGGAAATTCATGTGAAAAATATATAGTCCTGTTTTATATAACACAAAATGGAACTACCTATTACCATACAGTATGTGCACCAAAAGAGTGGTTAAATCAATAAAGCCAATTTATAATAATATTTTTTTGTAGTCAAAAAATATTGTAACTACAGTGCAGTTGCATTTTTAAGATGCAATCCAGTAGGAGAATTTAATTAAATTCTTAAACGTTGGTCTTCACTATTCCAAATGCATAATACGATATACAGTAAAGGCAGGAAAGGCAGTACTATTCCCCTCAGTATGAATATGTAGATATAGAACACCATAACTGTCCTCCAGACATTTAAGTTTTCTTATTGAAATTTTCAGCATCGCCAAAAATACATTTCCCTCCTCCTGTCTTTGACTTCCTCTATAACCCTGAAGAATAATAAAGTTTAAATGGCAAAAGTTGATCATTATTGCTCATATTGATGTGTGGGTATTCACAGGAGATGAGAAAGGGTGCAGGTGTATATACCAGGCTCCACAAATAGTGCTCTCTTTACTCATTCCACCACCCTTCCTTTTCTGTACCCCTCCCTCTCTCCAACCTGGCTTAGACCATTAAGGATTTGGATGAGTGTTAGAGAGTGAGAAGCCTCTTGGCATCCCCTACAAGGGGAGGGAGCAGCGCTTTGTTAGCCTAAAAGTTTGCACAAGGAAATTGCACCCATGGGAGAGCAACGCAGGCATACATGGCGCGGTGGGGGGGTGGGGGGTGCGGGATTTATATATAACTCTGTGTGGATGCGAAGTCATCAGAGGGACCTTGTAGTGCAGAGTAGAGAAGTACCCTAAATGGTGCGGGAGTGAGCGAACAAACGCTTCTCCCATTCTTGCGTTCCCCATTTAGGCCCCTAGCAGGTTTACAGCAATTTTGGTTCATTTTTCAACTCTCTCCAAAAATCTGTTGTTAGCTCAGTTCCTCACTGATTCCTGTGAAAGCACACTTTGGGGGTGGGTGGAGAGAGACGGTGGTGATGGTGATGGAGGTACCATGTGGTATCCCAGTGTTATTTCTGTACACACCAACCTCTATTATCCTGTGGGGATGTGACTCCCAGGCCCCATTTTGGGGCCAATTACAAGGGAAAAGGAGGATAGTCTCAAAGACAAGTCATTGAGCTATAGAAATATGCTTCCTAGAGCTGCAGAACGGAATGGGAGAAGCAGGGGTGGGTCCAGTGGACATCCCTGGTTTAGAGTCCAAACTGGCAGGTATTTGGGTTATATCTAATCGATTGTAGAAAACCTAATTCTGTGGAAATTTAAGTGTTTGTATGTGTGTGTGTGTGCCTGTGTTTCTGCCTGCTTGCTATCCCAGAACGGCTGGCTGTTCTTGAGCAACTGCTGCCTGGTGCTCTTTAATGAGATTATCAGGAGAGGAGTGTCAGTAAGTAGGATCTAAAATGAAAGCCATTATGGGGCATTATCAGAGAGCTGACCCCCCCTATCCATCTGCTGTATGGCCACCCACACAGCCACTAGGCCCAGATTACAGCCATGATTAGCACCGAGAAGTGCTGCTTAATTTAAACACCTCTGGAGAACATGTGGCGCTTTGTTGCATTGGAGAGTTGCAGTGCTTGTACACACATAAAGGGCAGAGCTGGATTCCTGCTTCTAGAAGGCCCTCCAGATAGTGAATCCTAGCAAACACTTGTTTGGCATAGTTCCAAATCATGTTTGACCCAGGGCTTTTGTAAGCCTGTGTGAGCTATTCATACACTATTAAACTCTTTGGACCTCTGTGTGTGTGTGTGTTTATATGTTTGTACTGTATATGTATCTAATGTATGTGTGTGTGTGCGTGTGTATGTGTTTGTAAAGGCATACCTGCTTTTGTACATCTGTATTTACATTTCTTTTATACAGACAAACTATACATTATATAGTGTATAGTCAATATGTTTAATCTACACCTGCCTTTGATCTTTTAACAATGTGTAGCATTAACATAGAATGCTTACCAGTCTCTCTTAATATTAATAACAATTTCACGATCATTTTACAGTAAAGACTTAGACACTGATGTTGAAATTTAGACCACCAACAATCTAAATATAATTAGTTTGAAAGGAAATCTAATCTACACATCAGTACTATGCTAGAGTGTTCATTTCGGGTTATGTGGGCATCAGGGTGGCGGAGTGACTGCATAGACCACCTTTACACCTACAGACCTGGGTTCAAACTCCTGTATCAGCAAGCATCTGCATTACTGAAGTGCCTTACGGCAGCACAACTGAACCCTGCTAGCTCCAGGGGCACCGTTCTGCAGCCGACCCCGTGCTCCGAGCTCCCGGTGGAAGGGGGCCAGCAGAACAGTATTTCCCTATGGGGGGTCAATAAAGTGTCAGACATTTCAGTACTTCTTGTTATCTCACTGCTTCTCCTTGTGTATGCATCGCAAGTCTGTACATTGTAAGCAGCGTTCCTCGGCATGCGGTACCTGTGATCTTGTCACGGACCAGCTTGCAGGACTCGATCTCGCCGATGCTGCCGAAGAGGCTGCGGAACTCCTCCTGGGTCATGTTCTGGGGCAGGTAGTTGACAATGAGGTTGGTCTTGCTGTCGTCGGTGGCGCCACCCGTCTGCATGGGCGAGGGACAGCCACGGCTGTTGGTGGTCGGCCCGTTGGCCGTGGTGCCGCCTCCGCTGGGGCCGTTTGTCACCGGGGCTTCCATGTTACTGATGATCTGGGGCAGGACAGAGAGCGGAGGGGGGGAGGAGGAGGAGGAGGAGGAAAGGAACAGTAGAGAGAGAGAGAGAGAGGAGGGAAGGGGGCAGGGGAAGAAAAGGGATTCATTGGCAAAGGCTTCTGTATGTACCCAGGCAAGTAAAACTCTTAACTATCGTGACCCTTGTTTCTGATTAGGTCTGATCAATTGTCCTGTACTAAAAGGCCTTTTTAAAGCTTACTTAATATAAATTTAATATAAATTTGAAAACTTTTTGACAAGCTTCATGAGTAAATCATGGTTTAGGAGGGTTAATAAATTCTTGCCAATTTGAACAGGCAAAGTTGTCCTTCTCTGCATCCTGCCTGCACAGCAGAGGCTAATATTGATTTTGTTTGTATCTTGCCAGATTATATATCTCTTTAACATGAACCTTTCAGAGATGTTCTGCATAGGGCGATGAGGTCAGTGGAAGGGTGCTAAGTCTTAATATTGGTTGGGCAAGAAAAACCTGGGTATACAGTGACCCCAACATACACCATGTTATTGGTTATCAGGCTGATAGGTGAGAGTATAGTCTGTATGTCCCGCAAAAAGAGATGGGCATGCTTATTTTACATGTGTATTATGCTTGACTACACAGCCGAGTATGATGTCTAACAGCCCGGGATTATTCGCCACTTGGCATCACCTGAAGTAGAACAATGACAATAAACAGCGACAATGTTTTCTCTCAAAGTATGGAATCACAAAATAAACATACTGAGCATGCTATACACGAAAACATGGTGCAATTCTAAACATCCAAAAATACCACAAACACTAGACACAGAGAAGATAAACACCTAAATATTCATGCAGAGAGTGAGAGATGTTTCTGAATAGTTCTCTTTTGCTTTGATAGCTGCTGGGGTTTCTGGGAGGTGGCATCAACGGGGGCCAGCCCTTCAGCTAGCTATCTGACTGCTGATGCTGCTGCTGCTGTGACAGAGAGGGAGAGGCTGGGGTTTTAATGTCTGGTTTTGCAGAGAGCATGTTTGAAGAGGAACTGGTGGGCTTGGTGTATGTGTGCGTTTGAGAGACAGAGAGATAAAGAAAGAGAGAGACAAGAAGATAGAAAGATAAATTCAGAGGCAAGAGGGAGGAGGAAGGTAGTTTACCCTTTGCTATTCCATCATCACAGCACTATCTAATACATATTTAATGCAGATCCCCATTCCCTGACAAAACTGATGCGTAAACCAAAATTATATTCATGCATTTGCATAAAAAACATTTGTTTGATCAAATTATTGGACTTTGTTACAGTCTGTTGATTTCATCATCCAGTTAGAAGAGGAAGCAGTGCGGTTTAGGCAACAGTGAAGTGAATTTGGCTGATCGTTTTTTTTGTGAAGGGGGGGGGGAGTGATGGTGGTGGATAATATCAGAGAGCCCCTGATGGAAGGAGCAGACACGTCTAAATCTAATCACTGCAGCTGGAAGATAGAGCAGTCTCTAAAACAAAAGCAGATGGACACAAGATGTGCTTCCATCTTGGTTGGTGCCTGACTATAAAGTAGACTGTAGGACCAAACCCAAAACCGCAAAACACATAGGGATAAATGTTAAATGAGTATTTGTATATGTATGTCTGCTGTATGTCTTGTGCTGTCCCCTTGCACTGGTTCTGAGGTCCACTTCTCAATCTGTATGTGTAAGTACGGTGTTACTATGCAAGTTGTCAATATGTCTCTGCTACAATGCTTGCAGAGATTATTTTTTATAATTATTGTGCTTGTGAAATATAGTGATTATGATTCTGAAAATAAGTTTCCATTGTGGCTAGTGCCTGAACAAAAAAGAAGATGGTATGCCCACACTCACTGGAGAACAAGACGGCTACCCATTGCCAGATTGAAGCTCGCAAGCTGCAATGAATGCAGCCTAAAAGCACTGTAATGACTTTACTGTATATAGTCAAACCCTAATTAAGATGTAAATGTGGTTTCATCTGATTCAATCAAAAGTTCAGAGCCATCACTCAGAGCTCTCCCTTCCCCCCGATCCACCATTCAGTCTCTCTATTTTTAACTATTCTAAAGTACACGCAGACAGCCTGCACTTAGAAGCACAGCTTCTTTTAGCAAAGAGAAACGGCACACAAGTTCCTATTTCACTCTATTTCTGGATTATCAAACGATTGCACTTGTGTTCTAATAATATATTCCCAAAGCTGATTTTAAAAATTTCACGATGTTTGTGCAAAAATAGTTTTTGAAACCATTTAAGGCATTTACAATAAGTCTGTACTTTTTTTAAGTTCTAATCACTTAACTTAAGCAAATTATAAGCAGAGATGTAGAGTTAATTAAAAATGTAGGGGGAACAATGAACTCAGTAATCACCACACTGTAAGTCAAACAACCAAAATACAAAACCCTTACTTCAGAACAGTCATTTATTGCGTTTCATCTTCCAGAAAAGACCTCATTGTCTTTACTTCAGGGTTGTTTAAGACTTCTTTCCATCAGTGTGAGACTAGGCTACCTACTATAATGTGTAATGTGAATATGGATCGTGAAGATTTACATTACCTTGACTGAGTAGTGTTCCACAAAATAATACTGGTGGGTAAACTGATCTTAGCTGGGTTTTCCCTCTAACATGTCTCTTCTTATATAAAACAGATCTTTAACAGACTGCCTCTAAATATTATTTTCTGTTTTTAACTTTCTATTTTCTGTTTTAGTGCCTTTAATGTTTTCATTGTACAGCACCTTGTAACTCTTGTTTCGAAAGGTGCTTTATGAATAAAATGTCCTTACTATAAAATAAGGTTTAATTTCTCATTATTTGTGACTTTACGGCTATCCTTCAATCTATGGGTTCATTTTTCTATTCTTCTCTATTCTGTTCTATTCTAACGCACTGTGGATAGACAACTTCCAAACCTTTCCATAAGAGAATTATAAGAAAAATGTCAGCCTGGCATCTGGTTTGATCCCCATTTTAC
>OMKK01029649.1:4174-18827 GCA_900302305.1 Polymixia japonica | reverse complement strand
AATCATATGCATTTGCTCTCTATCCCTCTCTCTCTCTCAGTCTAAAGAACAGTCAATATCAAATTAAGCCCTGATCAAATTGTCCCTCTGGTGCCCTTCCAGGACCTGTCCTATAAGGACCGCCACTGGCATGAGGAGTGTTTCCAGTGCTTCCAGTGTAAGCGCTCACTGGTGGATAAACCCTTCTCCACCAAGGACGAGCAGCTGCTCTGCACTGAGTGCTACTCCAACGAGTATTCCTCCAAGTGCCATGACTGCAAGAAGACCATCATGCCTGGTAGGAGAACCATGATGACAATGCACTGCTTATATAGGCTCATATGAGCAGAACAGACGGCAAAAGACAATTTCTGATCTACATAAAATATCCTCAGTTCACCCACTTTGATAGAGCACTCCATGTGAGTTAATTTAAAACATGTATTTAAGTTAAGATAATCAGTTAAATAGTTATATATTATTATATATATTACGTAAGCAAATCTGTTTTTATACCAAATGTCTTTGTTCCACTTTGATATAAGTAGTCCATGTGAGTAAAATCAACTAATCAAATACATTTAAAAAATAATGTATGGTTAATAGTTTACATAAAATATATCAGAACAACCGTTTTGTGTGGTACCATTAGTCAATAATGACATGGCAGCAATGTACTCTTGATACTCTGTACTGCAACATGATTAGATCAGAAATACAAAACTCGCACAAATGTGCAAGCAGAATATAAAGCACATCAATAGATATAGATATATAACAGATATAGACCTCAGGGTGGTTTACTCATGAGCGACAAATTCATCCATTCAAGAATTATGAACAATCATTTGATGTTCATAACAGATACAAAGAACCACTGAAGAACCACTTCTTTATTGAACCACTAGGTGGTATACTTTCAAATTGTAATGAGGTAATGTGGTTCTACAAATTGTAGTGGTTCTTTCATTTACCCATGAATAAGATCTATAAGTATACATTGTCTGTTGAAACCAAAGCCCACATTTACTATTTCTCTATTTCAAATCTAATTGTTTTGTTTTAATTGTCCCCCAACCACCTCTTTTCTGTCCCTCCCATTCCGTCCTGTTATTCCAAGGCTCCAGGAAGATGGAGCACAAGGGGAACAGCTGGCATGAGACCTGCTTCACCTGCCAGAGATGCCAGCAGCCCATTGGCACCAAGAGCTTTATTCCCAAGGAGAACCATAACTTCTGTGTGCCCTGCTATGAGAAGCAGTTTGCCATGCAGTGTGTGCACTGCAAGAAGGTGGGATGTGTGAATGAGGAAGTCATACACAATTGAGTTTCAGTTAGGAGAACATCAAGTGGTAGTTTCCTTGCACTATTCTATCAAAATAAATGACTACAGAGATATATGCAAATAAACGTGTTTGTCAAAAATGGCTGTTATGTAAAGCTCTTGTGCTCTCTCCCTTCAGCCCATCACCACCGGTGGGGTGACCTACCGTGAACAACCCTGGCACAAGGACTGCTTCCTGTGCACCAGCTGCAAGCAGCAGCTGTCTGGCCAGAGGTTTACCTCCCGGGATGACTTTGCCTATTGTCTCAACTGCTTCTGCAACCTGTATGCCAAGAAGTGTGCCTCCTGCACCACCCCGATCAGCGGTATTCACTGTCTCTCTGTCTGTCTGTCTGTCCGATTAACTGACTCCGAAGGTCACTTTTGTTAAGAATATCCCTGTCGTTTTGGTTTGACCTCGTCTTCATTTTCACTTTAAGGTCTTGGAGGAAGCAAGTACATCTCCTTTGAGGAGCGCCAGTGGCACAACGACTGCTTCAACTGCAAGAAGTGCTCCGTGTCCCTGGTGGGACGCGGCTTCCTCACTGAACGGGATGACATCCTATGCCCAGAATGCGGCAAGGACATCTAGTTTGGTGTGAGGGGTGATGGATATGTCTGACTGGATGGCCATTTGACAACCATGGAATAATGACGATAAATACTATCTGAGCAAAGAGCATAGCTTCTTTACTACCCAGCATAGCGATCACTATACAATATATATGACATGCAAATACAAAGTAATAGAACTAACCATATTTTTTGAATTAAGGAAGAGTTTAATTTCAAAACAAAATGTTAACTATTTGGAAAAAGGTGGTAATTGCGGATTAATTGCTGACATGAATGCAAAGTGCATTTTAATACCTTTGCTTAGAAGATAGTTTATAGTAAGTTTTGTGAATGGAATTAATGTTTTTACAATATTAATTTCAGGCAGCGTTTTTCCATAATGGATGTAAGGTTTTGAAATGAATGCCCTTCAATATTAACATAGATTATTAACTTTCGATGGTTTCTGCATGCACCAGGTTGATATTGTAATGGTAAGTTTGAGATTTTGTGCATGAGTACCGTAATAATCAATGGGATAAATAATAATATATTCAAATTATATTTTGATGCTTTTAAATGCTTTCTAGGGGTGTGTATAAAGTTGTGTGCATTTCAGATTTTCAGAAATAAATTAAAAGATGAGCCCAAACACACAGGGGCAGATTTACTAGCTCTCAACGGTCCAATTGTGAATCAGTAATACATATTGTCTTCCTAGGTGTACTATGTGAAGGAAGTATAACAGGAAATGTCATACAGAGTGCAACACTGGGGGTAGGAATAATATACCCTAATATATAGGGTAGTAATTAAAGCGCTACAATGTTTGCAGTGAAGTAGGTATTAAACCCTGAATTAAAAACTTACATTTCAGTTATCAGTTCTATAACCATGTTCATATTCTGAGTAAATATTTTATAATGAAGGCATATTAATCATGGGTCATAGAAATGCTGATACTTCAAACAACATAGCCAAAATATTATTTGTATTCAGATTAACACTATATTTTAAGAAAGTGGTTGTTGGTTGAACATGTTGGTTCGGATCTGACACTGGATCAAAAGGTTTAGTAAATCCTGTTTCCACGAGTCACTCAATGAAATGGCCAGCTGTCTATATCAGACATTTTCAAAGGCATTGCTTGCTAAGTCTTTTGTCTAAAATCCAAATAAAGACCTTTGAAAAAAGACTCTTTCTTAGATTCTTATGAATGCTGTACTGATGTTGACCTATACATTAATGTAGGTTATTTGACTCTGCTAGTGTTTAAAAGTACATATGGTTATTTATCAAAATATACATTTTACCCTCATTACACAAAAAACTCATGTTAATACCGTGTGATGCGTATTGTCCAATTCTACACTACTTTAACAGTGAGAACCGTGACCAACTTGTGATACAGAACTGTTTATCCAAATCTCTCTGAAAAGGAGTTTATTGGAAGAATGGAAAAATTAAACCTAGAACTCAAAAATGTGAAAAATACGCATTCTAAAATCCTATGTACAGTCTAAACTGCAGTTCATACTCCTTTATTTCCCCATATAAACCAGGAACATCCAACTTTCACGCATGATCAATATAATATGTTTCCACCACATGTTGTTCACTATGTCTGTTGGGTACGTTCATCAGTTTTTGATGTTTGACGTTCAGACAAATGCGACCCTACTTACTATACCTGTTGCAAAACCCCAGGTCAAGAAATTCTCTTCACCCTCTGATATTCCAACCAGTGCTGGACGACCTCTTAGCAAAACAACCTCTGCATAGAAATAGACTGTACAGAGCCTAATAGCACATCATTTCCAATCATAAAATCTTACAAAACAATGTCCCTTGCTTCCTTTGCCTTCCACACTCTCCATGTTGTGGGATCCTTTTGGGACTCGCTGATTGTTGATCCTAAGGGCACTTAGAGGTGAGGAGTTAGAAGGAGGCCTGTGACTCCACAAGCAGGTCATTGTGGATCGTCTTCCAAGCGCAACGCCGTTCTGTCACTTCCAGGTTTGGCTCTCAGAGAGCAAGGGGGCAGGGCGATTGGATAGGGACACATAAAAGGGTTTTCCACCTCTTTAGGCAACAAGACGAGTCGGGGAGCTTCTGTCGTGGAGGAGAGGGAAGATGAGGGGTCTGCGTTCAGTGACCTCCCAGGGACACAGTGATCTCTCTTCCACAACCTTGATTCTCATCAGGTCTTACCGGATAAGGTTCAGAGGTTAGGGCCATGTCACATGCTGGATCTTTTTCTTCAATTCTGGAGACTTCAAGACACCCTGAGGAGATGGAGGGGAAAGTATCGACACATTTTACAAGGCTTATCATCTTCAGAAAGTCCTAACCCTAACACAATTTACGTACGTAATAATTACATTAATAATAATTCATCATGAAATAAAAAAATGAAAATGTAATAATTATGCACATTCTCCTTGAATCATACATGAATGGGTGAGGTTAACTGTGGCTGAGGTTCCATACCGAGCTGTCTGCCTCTCGCTTGAGGTGACTGACAGACGTGTGGGAGGACGAGGAAGAGGAGTCTGTGGTGCCAGACAGCTTACGGACAGGGTTGGACAGGTTTGTGGTAGGAGGAGGTTTTAACCTGTCAGTAAGCCCTGCTGGCGTGGTGGTTGTCTCTGGTTTCTTCACTTTCAATGGGCCAGAGTAGGAAGAGCTGCCATCAAATACGATCTGAGGTCTCTTTCTATTGTGGTCATTAACAGAGCTGGAAGATTACCAGACGATAATGACAATAAGAATAAAATTAAGATAGATTCAAGACATCAAGCCATCATATGGATTGTAACACTACTATGTGAGGAGACATTCCAGAGTATAGTACTTCCAGAGTGGAGTGAAGGATTTGGTGCATTACACTACTCTAAAACATTTAATCTGTGAAAACCTTCCCAATCCAGACATGTTTTTGGGCATGTATTTTTATTCAGCAGACTAATTCATGTCTGGTACCATTAAAACAATGATTTTGTCAATACAAAACACCTAATCTCTGCCATTGATCCCTGGTTAAGTCCACCCTTGACTGGGAGTAGAGTATCTTGGTCAAATGTTTAAATATGAGGGGTGTTGTTTAAAAAGTGAAACATTGTACAGTATTTGACATTTCAATGTGTTTCAATGTCTATAAAGCCTCTCCGCAAACTGGAAACAAAAGTGCTGATTCTCTTGATGACAAGAAAACAAATCCTGGAGCTGCTCTGTCCTGCATGTGAAGTCTCTCTGAAGTCTCTCACTGTCATCAGTTAATATCTAGTTTTTGGCTCTGATGACTAAATAAGAGCCACTTGCTCTGTGGTTCATAGCTGTGTGTCAGAGCAGATAAGTGTTGATTTAATTGTATAAGATTGTATGGGGAACACATTAATTCTGTTTTAGTGCTGCTTCTTACTTGAATTATTGTTTTTCGAGTCCTGTACCTGTCAATGGACTCCAACTACAACCAACGTGACAAAGTCCACATGATGGGCTCCACTTTGAATTGCAACATCAAAACAAAACAGCATTATACCGAAAGTTCACGGTTTACCTGTTTGTGACCTGTCCACCCCGGGACCTCTGCATTCTCTTCCCCCAGCGGGTGTTAGGTAACGTCCTCTGTGGGAGCGGGATGACGTGCCGCAGATAGACCTCTGTCAGCCGGTCGCGGCTCTCACACTCTCCGGCACTGATATTTTTCTGATCCAGACATGAATTACTATTAGATGTTTTATATGCACTACAGCATCGTTCCGTTAGTTTGATGGGTTAGCAAGTGAACAAGGATAGCATATTAACGTGTCGTTCAAACACGTATGCAATGGGGGATCGCACTGGACTCCATGTTCTACATGCTAATGTTCTAGTCCTAATATTACTTTCATTAGGAATCTTACCTCGTGTAAAAGTAGCTGCATAAAATCGTGAGACAAAAGCTCAGGGTGTAGTAATAGATCTGCGTTGGAGGCAGATTTGTCTTTCCCTTCACGTCCTGTGGAGCTCGCCATCTTTGAAAAGTAGCAACTCCCAGCATCCCCCGCGTCACAACAAATAGGCAGGATGGAACCTACAGTATAAACTCATACGTGGTGTAATAATACAGTTGGTACAATTAACATACAATATGCATGCATTTGGCAGCAAGAACTCCTCGGGATATGGGTTTTACTGCATTCCTTGTCACATCGACAACCATCACAATAGTGATTGGCCAAAACGTTTAGTCCTAATCGTTAAAGGTACTATATATGACATTTTGATATTATGTTATTAATATAGCAGCAAACAACTATTTGCTATGTAAAGATATAGTGTAGTAATGGTGTTCTGAGCAGAGTGTGTGTGTTGTAATCCGAGTTTCTCTTGGTAGCCAGTCTGGTGGCCGACGCTCCCATTTGTTTGATCTGAGATGCTGGTGCTCTAGTGCGACATCTAGTGGCTGAATGTTGTATCTCCTTTAACAAGTGCAGCTGGTAAGTTGTTGTTTTTTCGTGACAGTCAAGGCTTGACAACATGGGAAGAAAGTTGATCTTGAAATGAATTGAATTAAATTGAGAATTAACTTAAATGGTCCTTTTATACCTGCTTTGAAGCATTAGACCTGTACAAATGTGTCCCAAAGTTCAATGTCTGTAACAACCTCCAAACCTGGGCCCTTAACAAACTGGCTGTGATTCAAGTATTTTTCCCGTGACATGAACAACAAACATGGATGAATAAATATGAATATTTATTATATTCATAAATATGAACTATCTGATATTACAAGATACTTTAAGCTAAATTCTTTCGCACCACAGACGTAAATTAGCTATTTAGCTAACTCTGGTATAGAACCGGTTCTGTGCATGGTCCCTGTCAACTAAACTAATAAACTTTGATGATTGAGTCATTGGCCTAGTTGTCAATTCACAGAACAAAGGACCATCATTTTTTCAAATGTTAGAATTTGCCAAAAGACATGAGAGTATTTTACTCTTTTTTCTGGATAACTACTTAACCACCATAATCAGATTTATCGGGATGGTGAAAATGACCAAAAGTTGGATGCAGCGGCAGGGGCAGTCTCACAAAAAAATCTAATTCATTAAAAGCAGTAACATCTAGGCAATCAAAGGAATGACGGATGAAAAGTTAACTTGTTAACTTGTTAAAGGCAGCAGTATAAGGAAGAAGCAAGCATGAGACCTGAATTACAAGAGACCAGACTGGCTGTCACATGAATCTGGCTTGTCTCATGGTCATGCCTTAATTAGAGGGCCAAGTTTAACATTTACTTAATCAAAATGTTTGCCTTTATTATCAAACTCCATTGATTATTTCAAACCTTCTTCACAATCCAGTAATTTCCAGAAATTCCCAACATTTTCAGAGAACACTGGGATGTGGAGAACATGTTTTTTTCTATAGTAAAATTGCATTTTTACAAATATTGCAAATGTGTAAAAGAAATTCCCACTTGCTAATGTAAAAGTAAAATCAACTATTATAATTGAATCATGGAGAGAGATCAAGCTGTTCATTTTTCAATACCTTTGTTCACTATAGATTTTAACAATATCATCATATGTTTCAGTTTTTGCTCTGATGGCTGTCACAAAAAGTCAGGGTTTGTTGTCACGTCACCAATAATACACAGACACATAAAACTCACAAACCAATAGAAATATATGCATATAAAGTTTCACATGATTGTCAGACCTAATCATAGGCCTTATAATTGTCTTAATATTTCTCTTTTTGATTCAAATTTTCATAAAAATGTCCATAATAATTGATGGCTCAAAGCCAAGTACAATGAAACATCCACTATTTGAATACATTGATTCCTCTTATTACAAAATAAAATTAAAACTAATAGTACTTTCTAATGGAGAGCAGATAGCGTAAGTCTTTGGTTGACAAAACACTTTCACAGACTAGATCATCAATAATTTAGAAATATGAATGTTTAAATTACTATTTTGCTTTTTTATTTTCAAAATGGATATATGGCATTTTGAAATAAACTCTTTAATGTAGCGTAAATTAGGTTAGGCACACAACACTGTAGGCTATAACAGCCCACGGTCTGGAATACCATTTTGAACCATGATCACAATTTTCACATGGCATAACTGGCAGCCAACATGGATGAAAAGCCTCGCCCCCTATGCTCTACCTACAGTAATTTATTCCATAACACTACTTTTTGCATAGGCTCACCCTTAAATTGGAAATGCTCTTGGAAATTTTCATTCATCTCATTCAGCAAATGAGCCACTGTGTTGTTTTCCTCAGTGGATGAGATACATTTTCATTTACAATCAATAGAGGTCTTCAGTATCCCAGCAACGCAGCCACTTATTGACACTGTAGAAGCTAGATGATTACTAGCTGGAAACTCTGGCATCAAAGTACACCATATTGAATCCACACCATCCTGTGCAAAAAACTGTATTTACGATGTGAATTATCTGGTTTGATCATTCATGAATTAAAGAACATTTATTAATATTGATATACTCACTCACTCACTCACTCACTCACTCACTCACTCACTCACTCACTCACTCACTCATTAGTTTTGTCTCTCAAAACAATTTTGCCCAGCATTTTCATTAAAAGCTGTTATAAAACAAAACATCAATTTAACAATACTTACAGACTTTCCTCTAAAATACAAAGGACAGTTGCGCAGTTAGGTGTCTCTGTTGTCCTCTCACGGGTATTTTCTGAAATTAGCACGTAGCTGTCAAGAGTTATTACTTGTGGCTTTTAAAAGAGAGTCCTCGATTGCACAACAACACTACTACGTAGGATTTAATAGAGAGCAAAACAGGATGATGATCCAAGTGTGCTGGTCAGGGCATTAAGGGAGCAAGAAGGAAACTCATGGAACAGACCGAAGGGCAGGTTATGAAACACAGAAACAACTGGACAGTGGCTGGTTTGAAATATTTGAATGGCAGTAACCTTGAAAGGCGGTAAAGAGCTTCAGGTGAAATTATTGGGTATTACTACAAGAGCCATCCACATCCACCTGAGGACTGCTTGCTGTGTGATCTTTGTCAGGCAAACATCAGTATGTGACCACAGTTTATCCTCTGATTGCTCTTTCTGAGAAAATAAGAGTAAAAAAACAGTTAACAGCAGACTACCATGTATGTAGCTACTGGTTTATGCATCTATCAAGTTTATGCATCTATCAAATTTCTCAGCTTTGGTGTCCCTCCTTCACACAGCTGACTGGGTCTCACTGCACACATAGATGTTACTTGGCCTCACTCTCCTCCGGCTCCTGCCTGGCACCCTGGGGCACAGTCTGCAGCTCTTGGGCATGAACTCCAGACAGGCCTCCCTAAACTTCCTGATCCTCCAACAGTAGATGACAGGATTGAAGACTGTCTTCAGGTAGCTGAGCCACAGAGCGCCAACACTGACTGGGTAGAATGCTGAACTGTAATAGAACCGTCGGCTGAACACTGCCAGGAGGCTGACCACTGTGTGAGGCAACCAGCACACAGAGAACCCGATAAAGAGGATGAGGATGGTGGTGAAGGCTCGGGTCTTGAAGCTCATGTCCACATTGACCTGAGGAGGCCTCTGCAGCCCAGTGAGACCCAGTTTGCTGACCTGGTTGAGGGCCGGCAGGCAGGAATGCTCGCTGGTGTGGTTATGGATGCGCAGGGCATTGCGCCGTACTGTGTTGAGGATGCACAGGTAGGAGTAGAGCATGACGCCAAATGGCACAAAGAATACGGCCACCGCCAACAGCACTGTGTACCCACGGTCTGCCAGAGATTCACTGTATCCCAGCACGCACTGTGGCGCCCAGGCACCCCCAATGCCCGCTGCACCTGCCCTCCACCCGACCACAGACGGGAGAGCCACACACAAGCTCAGCACCCATGAAGCTACGATCAGCAGTTTGGCCCTATGGGGGGTCAGCTTGTCCTGCCGCTGCACAATGATGAGGAAACGATCAACACTGATTATGAGGAGGATGGACACGCCCTCCAAGACAAACAGCCAATACAGCATGATCGATGCACGGCAGAAGCCACTTCCAAAGCGCCAGTCAGCGGTCGCCACAGTAACGGCAGTGAAGGGCATGCAGAGCAGAGAGAGCATAATGTCTGAAAATGCCAGGGTGGCTAGGAGGAGATTGATGGCAGAACGCATCGCAGGCTTCTGGTAAACAATTAGGCATACAATGGCATTGCCAAGGAAACCAATAGTAATCATGAAGATCATTATAGCTGCCAGAGTTACACGTAGAGTAACAGACATGAGAGGAGTCCCGGCCTCCGATGGGAGGCTTTCTGTCATTTCCTCCACATTGTCCGGCTCCATAAAGTCACACCCCTCCAGCAGGCTTTCATTACAAAATGCCATAGCAACTGTTATCAGACAATCTCAGTCCAAAAGAAAATGTAAATGTTTCATCATCTTTGTGGTTTCTTCCATCAGTTGGTCATCCATGGCAGTATCTGAGACATAAACAAAAGAAGATAAGCATAGGGCACAGTTTAAAAATGGTCTGCAAAACACAAAGGGGACGTGTGCCCTCAACATGGCATGGCCACACAAAGACAGTGATTGGATAGACAGAGTGCCTCATTTGGTATTCAGAAAGGCTCAGATGCTGTGTGATCTATTACTCAGTGCCAATTGAAAATTTGAATCGGACCGGCATAGCATTGGAGGAGGAATGACGTCTCTGTGATGCTGAAGGACAGTTATATAAGCCATAGGGCCAAAAAAAAAGCCTACAGACCACAGACAGACAGTTTATGAGTGATGGTCACAAATCAAAGGACATAATTCAAGACATGCTGTTCACCCCCTGAGGGCTTGGATGAGGTTGATGATTAACAGCCTTGTACAGACGACTTGTTAAGATTCAAACAGGCACATACGTTCTCTGCACAAACATACACACAGTTATACACACACAAGCGGAAATCTGCAACATTATACCGAGCACACACACACGCACACACACGCACACACACACACACACACACACACACACACACACCATCACACACCTATCTGTTTTCTGTTGGCCTAGCAGAATCTCACCCCTGGGTAGTGCCTCAGAGCTTGACGCAACCCTGATGAAAGTGAGAGGCATCTTCAAAGCGCTCACACACAGGACACCTCTGTTGCTATGGTATCCACCTCTCGTAACGGTCTGGGTGGCGGGACAGTGTGCGCGCGTATACGTATGTGTTGGGGGGTGTTCAGGCCTCAATCGCAATGTTTTAACTAAACAGTCCCGTACAGCTGACAAGCCAACCTCAGCTCCTCCAGAAGGAAAGGGAGTCAGGACCTGTTGGAAAGGCAATAAGGGTGACATGCTTACTAACGGTTTATCAACCTCCATGTTTGATGACGTGTGAACATACTATGTCCTAGGATCAATGCTATCCGTTATTGTAAGTACTACAGACTGTGATATTGCTTATACACAGATGGACGAAGCCTGAATGTTGTAAAGCTGGAACATATCCATTGCAGGGACTCTTTTTTCAATTCTCAAAACCAGCCATAAATCATGAGATTTGTGAGACGGTCATTTGAGTTAACCAAATAACCAAAGAGATGAATAATCATCCAATTATTAATGCTTTGACAAAACTGGTAAAAGAAAAGGAAAATGATACTGTGAGCGGTTGTAGATTCTTACACAAAATCTTACATAGGCTAGTAGTGTTACTGGTTGTTGCCAAGGCAACAAGGTCATCAGTTCCATGGCAACAAGCAACCCCCACTCTCATCCCCTGTGCAAATGTCTGTGACTAAATATTTTCTGTATCAGAGGCTCTTTTACAGCTTAAAACCTGGATCTACAGTCAAACCATTACTTGATTATCTAGCGCTTTTACAGACTGGAGACTGGATGCCAACATGTCTCCTTGTCAATCCGACAGGGACACAGATATGGGTGATAATAACGGGGTGGTGGGGTTCCAGACACTGAAGTAGTATATATAGTAGTATATGGGATGTGAATACATGAGTCAATGTACACATGCCCAAATTGAACTGATAATAGGACACCCTGACCTGTTTCGTGGTCATTCTACAAGAATGAATAGGTCATGGCATATTATGTTAAAAATGGTAAAGCGTTGTCCTGTATGGTCCTAGCCTGGATGCTCATGTCAATCGGAATGCGTTTAAATGATCTGTCAAGTCGTGGTTTCATCAAATAGGCTACTTGTTACTGGGTTTACAATATTGTCAAAATGGGGGAAAGGAAGTCCAAATTGAACAAAATGGCCAATAATATAGCACATTCAGAATAGGCTTCTTGTTTATTATTTTGCATGGTAGATTTAATGGATGACAAGGACAATGTTTTGCTACTTTGATTATTAGAAATTGTGATTGACTGATTTTGGAATTTTATTATAGTTATTCATCTCAGATTATGGCCATATAATACAGCATATTGAGACTTAATGCATTACAATTTGGACAACAACTAACCCTAACCCTAACCCTAACATTACAAAGCCTTGCCGTCTGATAATTTATTAAACTGCCTAATATTATGATTTAAGCCCATTTTTGTACACTAGAACAGATCAAATAGCCCCACTACACCTAGTATTGTTACTTACATTGGGTAGGTTATCCCCTTGACTGAGCCTCTCTCATCCCTCTCCCTCCTCCCATCTCTCTCTCTTTCACTCCTCTCGTCCTCAACACCTTCACCTCACTACTAAAGGAAATAAGTCAATACGCACATTTGACATACCTATCGCATTTTACACGTCTGGTGTACCTATTATAAACGTGGGAAGGTTAGGGAAATAAACGCAATGGTATTAAGCAGCAGTAGGGTGGATTGTGGAAATAATTAAAATAATAAAAAAAATGAAAAATACCTTAGTAGCCTTGTAGTAGCCTGCCTTGTGTCTTGTTTCACGTCATGTCTATCACCACAGTCCGACGGCGATAACAGATTATAGGCATCCATGCCTAAACCTGCTTCTCTGTATGCCAGGGCTCTCCTAAAAAATCCATCTGTTACCATTTCACTGCGTATCGATTGTCATCATGCCGCCTGCTGATGCTGACGCGCAAGAAGACGAACAGGTCTCTGATTTAAAGGTGCAGTGCGGTAAAGATATGGCTTTGAAAACTGAATTTTACACATTTCCTCAATTTCATTATCACTGGGTTAGACTGGGAATATGTAGCCTGTGAGCCTGTGAATCTAGTCTTTCCTGCTAATAGGGCTAGTGGACTAGTAAAACAAATAATTGTTCAATATCTCACCTTAAACAGGCAGTTTTTTTTTCACAAGCAATGGGTTTTTATGTGTGACTGTTTTCTCCAATGGATGGGACAATCTGGCTTGTAGAAGAGTACTACTTGTATTGCCTTCCGTTGGCATAAATACATTATAGGATTTGGTCTCGTCTCTCTGTGCTGTGATGTCACACTGATGCTCCATAGAGGCTACATTGGTAAAGATGGGAGAGATGAAGGCAATGCCAAGGGTAGTTGTAGCCTACATCTCAGACAGGAAGTCAACTACTGCAGAAATTCTAAATGACTTTGTACGTAGAAAATAAAACACCAATTACAACATACGTATGAATATATTAGGATGCTAATATACTATATTTTTTTGTATATTAGAGTATATACTAAATTATATTTTTATCCTAGCTCTCGCTTATAAAATAGCCTACCATGTGTATTTTTTCTGCCAAGTGCAAAACAACTTTGCTGACAATATATTCCAATTAAACATTTATTCTAAATCTATGACTCCTATAGAACTTTATCAGTGTGAACACCTACATGCCCCTAATTGGCCTTATAATATTTTTGGTAGCATTATGTCAGAATGCTGTTAAACTGTAATGTAATGTTAATATCTGCAAACCTAATGAGAAAGAATGAAGAGAATATTTCATGGATATATACATTTTTGTAGCTTTAGTATACGTCGATGAACTTGAGTGGTGATTGCAATGTGGTATTTTCCCACATAAATAGTTTAATACTAGCCATTTAAACTAGTGCGTTGAGGCAGTGGTTTGACTTTATTCAGTTATAGTTAGTTATTCAGTTTTAAAAGTGATACACGGGCTTAAGATTACTTTTACATAACATTTAATTTAGTTAAATGTTTAGTTTAAGTTTTGTAATTGCTCATTACTTGTGTGTATCTATACAATTTCATGTTTCATCAGCCATTTAAATATAATGACGATACGTTTTATGAACTCGTTTACCTCCTGAAATGCAATTTTTGGTATGTTTATAGAAAAATATATTCTATTTAGCTGAATTGTATATATATATCTTCTATTTAAGTTTTGGGGGGTTCCGTTCTGCAGAATGTCATGTAATATGTCCTGTAGTATGAGCAGTCATGCGTGTCAGCGACATGCATTAAGGATGTTGTCCAGGAGATGGCAGCATTGTAATGTAAATCCAATTGGCGCTCAGTTTTAGAATCCATGTCTTTAATGTTGTAGACTAATTACAAACTACAAATGTTTGACCTAATGAAACTGATGACGTTGCCTTCATCCGTTTCCGTCCCATCCGTCCTTTATCTACACAAATCATAACTTGAACATTTAGAGTTAGTCATTACATTGGTAAACTATTTTATTTTAGAAAGGATGCAGAGACACACAAAGCTGGAATGTTTATAGATTCGGTGCAGATGTGTAGAAAATTGACTACAGGGACAGAATTTCCACAGTTAAATTCAATTGATAATTAAATTTGGATCTTTATTGGAAAACTGATGTTCTCTCTTTTCACGTAC